>MBPM02000274.1:0-39808 GCA_001695595.3 Plasmopara viticola | reverse complement strand
CCCATCCAGCTGCGCCACCGTCGCTCTCGTACCTTTGTCGCCCCCTCGTCCGCGCCCTCCGAGCCGCCTGCACCGCGCTTAAAAACTCGGAAGACGAGCCGATGGATGCGCCTCCGATTTTGTCACTAAGTCGCTGCTGCTGCCGGTCTGCTGTTGTTCTTTCCCCCGCCAACGCCGGTGGGACTGCAGCACGACTGTGATCGCAGATCACAATGAGAGCGATGGAGTTACCTCCAATGTTAAGCGTTGACTAACACCTATCGACAAGCGTCCAACGATGGCCGCATGCTGCGAAGAGCAGGAGACCATCCGTCGCGACGAAAGCCAAGTCGAAGCGAATAGAAGCCGCATCGAGACGCCAACCGCTCGCGTGTGACATCGAGTCGATCGAGCGCCAGTACGCTGCTGGGCGTGGCTGGTCATTCATCGCCTCGCAGATGGACCAAGCGCGGCCGTAGCATTGCCCGCGCGCGTTAGACATGGTCATTGACACGGGTCGCACTTTCGCGAAGACTCCGCTACAGAAGATCATGGCGTCGCTGGCTGGTTCGCACCACGGTAACGACGCGCTTGAGAACCTGTACAGCGAGCATGCGATCGGCCAAGTGTCGAAGCTCCTGGCGGTAATTTACGCATAAAGATCAAGACAAAGGAAGCCTGCCTCAAGCTTGAGCGCACAAAAGTGAACATCTTGGGCGGTGTCTTCTCGTTCAAGGAGTTCGACGTCCTCGCAGGCAAGTACTTCCTCGACATTTCCAACGTCGATTCGGACAATAACACGGACGCGATCCTGCATCGGCTCTTCATCTTGGGTGCAAGCCGATCTATGACACGTTCCGCGAGGTAAATATGGCTACGGCATCACTTCGGCGACGTGGCGAGTGTACTTCCTCTCGAACACGTGTCCATACAGCTGAATGGTGAACGGCTCGGTATGTGACCAGATCCTGTTCGACAACAGCTGCACGCAGTCACGGCAAGAGCGCACCGTTTAGTCCGAGCGTCTACCGTATGGTTATCGCTCGCTCCACGGCATCGACCTGCTCACAAGCGACGAAGTCTTCCCGCGTCCAGACCCCGGTCGAGTCGCCGTCGTCGTCGTCACAGGCGTCGAAGCAACCAAGAAACATCAACAAGCTATGCCAACGATCCTACGCAAGCGGCGTCAACCGGCAAGCAAATGACCTCGCTGCAGAAGGCAGTTGAGGAGTCCAAGAAGCGCAAATGGGAAGCTCCAAAGCGGAGCTCCGCATGGCTCGCCTCCTGGCACCAACCAGCTCGCGAAGATCCCAAGCACCCAAGACGACGCTCTGTCGATCTCAACGTTCGAAGGATCAACGGCAAAATTTCTCCCCCCGGGCAGTCTAACGGCAAGACGAAAGCTCCGATCTTACTCTTGATGAATGGCAGCAACGCGGACGTATTCTCGACGGTCCAGAATAAAAAGAGGCGTAACGCAGTGACATCGACTTCAACTGCTTTGCTCACGAAGCAGCAACCGCAGCCCCTCGATGGCGTCCGACTGCAAACTACTACTTCGAAGCACTCCAGTCTATGGAAGTCGATCTCGTGGTCAAAAACGCCACCGCGAACAAGAAGCACGGCGTGCGCAAGCAGGTCGTGCCGACCAATGTGAAGCGTCCCGAGGCGCTGACGACCGCAGCGGATCGGCATTCTTCGTTGAGAAGCACCACACAAGATCAAGAAGGCAGCTAAGGCGTCGCCGATACTTGAGGTGACCGAGTCGATGATCAACGATGAGAATACAGCACTACTCAACATTCTCCCGGACCGTCTCACAGAAGCAGACGCAAAGGTTCCCAGTATGGTGAAGCTCATCGGAAACGCGACAAACCCCGACCACATCGTGAAGTCGGCCGCTGCTTGTCCGCTCGCGTTCAACAGCGCGCTATCGCTCGCGATGGATGGTGACGGCAACTCGATCGAGGAGCTCGCCCAGCTTCACGCGATCAACGCGTGTTGTGCGGACGTATCCTGACGAGACACAACATTTGTGACGAAGTGGAAGCGCGTCATGGGATGTCGATGTTGCCGAAGCGTCAAGACATCTTCAAGGAGTGTGCCAAGTGGTGGACCCACACAGACGCGATCACAGAGCTGTCGCGTGCGTCCAAGGCGCTCGGCATGTTTGAGCTCGCACTCATGTCGATCGCACCGACGCTGTTTTAAGAACGACCATTGGGTCCAGTACGTTACGGGCCAGCCGGTTGAGTGGATCCGGCGCAACACACATGCGTTTCCTGCACCCAAACACGCTGCTGCGACTGCTGCGGTCAGACCTTGGTTCACACTACTGCTTGCAGCAGTGGAGTGAGGTACAGTGGCAAGGTCACTTGCTCGAGACTATAGGCGCTGCGAAAGCTCGAAGGTTACTACCCGGTCGATCGTCGGTGCTGAAGGTCTGCGTGGATGCTGACGGCCACGCAATGACGGTAGCGGGAGGCTTGTCCACCGTTGCTAAGTTGCTCGGCTGCACAGCAGCCTGGAATGCCGTTCTCTGATGACCGTGAACACCAACGGCATCAAGAAAAACGGCCACCTTTTCATTGACAACCTCCTCTCAAAGCATTCGGTGTCGTGCGTCCAAGAAACCAAGTTTGGGACGCACAACACCTCTCAACCTTCAATTTCCACTCGACTCGAGCTTCACGCACAAAATCTTCGTAAATGACCCAAACGCGTTACTGGATCGACCACGCGTGTCGATGCAATGGAGTCCTGACGCTATTACGCTCTTTCCCCGGCTTCGACACGGCTGCTGAGATATCGCGCCTTTTCAGTGTCAGGGAGGTACCTCGTCGTGAAAGTTAAGGTCGAGCCTGCTCCGTCTACATTCACAACGTGTACGCGCCAGTTGATCGCCAAGAGAAGCAACAAATTCTTCATGAGTCTATCGACCGATGATTTGAGGATGACGCGACGCGCACTTAGTGCTCGGGGACCTGAACACACGCTTGATCCGCGACTAGACTTGCTCTAACGCCGATCTGCGCTACGACTCAAGTCGTTCCAGCTGTCTGGAGTGGCTCGCAAAGCTTGGGGTCGTCGACGCCTGGCGGATCCACAATGACACTAAGCGCGTATTCACCGGTCCGCTTCACGGAAGACCGGCTGGACTACATCTTGATGTCGGAACGGTTCTGTGACGCTTCTACGACAAGTCCAAGTACTTCTTGCCAGCATGCCGGCGACCACCTTGCGCACAGCGTCTCGCTCGCTCTCAGCACGCAGCTTCACGGTCGTGGATACTGGAAGTTCCCACGGTACCTGCTAGACTTTCCCACGGTCGTTTTCGGCGATCGAGAAGGAAGCAGAGATAATACGTGATCAACTGCGCAGCGTGGAGAACCCGGGTAAGATCTGGGACAGTGGAAGGCGAGCATCAAGAAGCAGCTACAAGACATGCAGAAGAAGCTCAGACAGCAGGACTCACAAGCCATCGAGGACTCCGCGTCGCGCTGGATCAAGCTGCCGCGCGGTTCGCGTGTCGTCGAGTGACATTGACCGCGAGCTCTTCGACGAAGCTATGAGCAACTACAAAGAGACGGTGATGCGGACGAGTCAGTACAATCAAGACACTGCGTTCGACTTCCAGGCCGCCAACTCCGAGAAGTCACGAAGCACTTCTTCCGTCGCTGGACACGAGCTTGCGACGAGTCTCGATCGAGGAAGTTGTGACACCAAGTGGGAGTGTCTCGACGAATCCGCACGAGATCTCGCTCCCGCTTCCTGGAGCACTGGGGGTCTGAAATGGGAGACTTGACAGCCCTGGAGGACGCGCTCATCACCAATGACGCCATGCAGCGCAAGCTTCTCGATTCAGTCTCGTGCTTTGTCGCGGACTCTGACCGCGAGATGCTCGACGCTGAGTTGACAGCAGCAGACCTCGCAGGTGCGATCAAGCATATGAAGGCGACGTCATCGCCGGGAATGGATGGCTTGACCGCTGGTTTCTACCAGGTGGCGCCCGACGTGTTTGGCGAGTGCTTGGCGATTGTGTTCTCAGACCGACTCCGACGCGGTGAGCTCTGGCGTCTCAGCGCAGTCGGCCGTCGTGCTACTCCACAAAAAGGGCTCACGCGCCGATCCTAGCAATTACCGGCCGATCGCGCTCATACCAGTCGATGTGAAAGTGCTTTCGAAAGCGCTTACGTTTCGGCTGCAGGGCGTAATCCTTGATTTGATCATCCGGACAGAAGGGATTTGTCAAAGGCGCTCGATCCATCACCACGTGCGCTTCCTATCCGACCTACAAGAACTCGTCACAAACCGTGACGAAGAGGCATACGCGCTATTTCTGGACTTTCAGAAGGCCTTCGACGCGTCAACTGGGACTACATGTTCCGGCTGCTTAAGCGCATGGGCTTTGGACAGAGCTTCATCAAGTGGATCCGACTGTTGTACACGAACCCCCAAGCGCACTTGCTGATCAACGGCAACGTCCAGCCAGCATTACATCCGACACGCGGCGTGAAGCAAGGCGATCCGCTCTCGGCGCTACTCTTCGTGCTCACGATCGAGCCGCTCGGGAACATTCTGCGCGCGCACGAGGAACACGGCCTGTGCTGAACGCAGACCACACGGTGACAAGTGTATTTTCGCGGACGACTCGACGCTTCTCGCAAGCTCGATCGTGAACCTCCAGGAGCAACTTGCGTCCGTGGACGAGTATTGCAAGGCTCTGGTGCAAAACTCAACTTGTCCAAGTCTGTGCTGCTGGCGCTGAATCGGAATGTCGTATGCCCTGCGATGCCTGGCGTCCATGTACTCGCGCGCACGGACACACGGTCAAATACTTGGGCTTCCATTCGGACAAGCGCCTCTAGACAACATGATCATCGAGTTTCTTGATCAGCGCTTTTACGACGGCTTTAAGTCTTGGTACCGACGCGCGCGCGCACGCTTCGTGGTCGACTCCTAGTAGCACAGACGATGGTGCTCTCGCGCCTGTGGCACTACACACAGCATGTAGCAATTCCACAGACAGTTGTGCGACGCTGGCAGTCGATGCTCAACCGCTTCGTCTTGTGCCGCAAAACACGACCCGATGCAAAGCATGTACAGCTCATCCGAGTGAGTTCTTGCATCAGCGGCGCAGTGACGTGGATTGGGAATTCCAGACTCGACGCGCAGCTTAGGTGTCAGCGTCTCGCACTACTGCTGCAGTTCATGCACGCGGCGAGTGCAACCCATGTGAGAAACTGGACAACTGCGAGCGTTGAGTTACTGACATCCGTGATGCCTTGCTACGGCAGACGCACCGCGCTGGATTTCCTCACAATCTCTCCGCTTCGACACGGCAAGCTCATCGGATGGAGTCAAGTGTCAATATGGTGGAGAGCAACGTGGACGTGGTGGTACAAGTCGCGCTGGGAGATTACGTGGGCGGCCTGCCGCCGAACGATCGGCAATGTATGGTCTTAACAGCCGATCTGGTTCATGCAGACGCAGAGCTGCACTATGAGAAGGCCATGCGGACAGCACAACAGAAAGCACATCGACGATGTCTCGGCATGGTTCCGAGCCACAGCGCAGCTTTCGTCTGCATGTCTCGCGTGTGTTTAATCTGCGGTCGCTTGCCGACTTCGACTCGAGGGTGAGGGTGGCCGACCTGTGAAGACTTCGTCCAACGCCACATCGACTTCACATTTGTACCGGTTCTGCGGGTGTACAAGCAAAGTGGCTACGTGCACTGTATGGCGAGGCAACGCAGATTGTGGATCGACTTGGTGCACTGCAGCTGGTGCGAAACTCGTCAACCACCAGCTCGCAGCGTCTACTCCCGCACTTGGGATGCACGAGTGGCACGAGGAAGTGCTTGATCCCGGGCGATCCCGAGAGACGGCGCTTCTGCAAGTCATCTGGACACCAAGCTGCGAGCAGCCACATCCGATGACATCTTCTCTCAGCGTGTCAACGAACACGAATCAAGGCATTCGTCAAACCGGTAGGAGACTGAGTAAGATCTTGCTGCCGGTTTTGACGATTGCAGTTTCGACTCGCGTTCCGGCTGCTTCCTGTGCGCTCACGCTTTTGGTTCCTGGAACCATCACGTCCGGGCATCCGCATCTGTGTGCGCGACAGTGCGAAGCAATCGAGACGGAAAACACTGTTCTTCGACTGCATGCCCGCATCGAGTTGTGGCGGCAGGTCTTGATACTCGTCTCGCCTTTCTTCGTCTCTCGCTCTGGCTGGCTGACATCGCTCTCGGGAACAAAGCTGCGCGTCCGCGAAGACTGGGACGAGTGCGCTGACGTGGTGCACGACGTGTGACGTTCTCCGAGCTGCGCTTACACACGATTTGGACGGATCGCAAGGTGTCTGTTCGACGGAAGAGCCGACACCAGTAGCTCCGGCGCTCGCGGTGATCTTCTCGACGTTCTGTGCGCACGTTTCGGTTCTTCCAACGGCGGTTGTACGACGGGAAGAGAGTCGCGGGCTACAACGAGTGATCGAAGGTTGAAGACTCATTCGGCATTCGGTGACTTTGCAGACCGGCAACCGAACATCACAGTGTTAGGTCAAGTTTATGACCGAAGTCCTCCGATCGAGAAAATCGAGTCGACATTGTGCTGTTTGAGAGTTATTAATTTCCGCCACAGACCGCCACGATGTCCAAACGTCTCATTTCGGAATTTTCCCGCACTGCACAAGCGAACCAAAGATGTCCCTCAGCACTCCACGCCTTCGGCCCCGTCGACTTTACCCAAGCCGCTTAACCGGTTCGAAACCTGACTTCCTCTGCGGACTGTATTGTCTCGGCTGCACCCGAAAGGGGACGGGGGGCATGAGCCAGAGGAAAGCCAGGCAGAGAACTCGGACGAGCGGTGAGGGTAGGGTTGAGAAACCGATGGAAGAGGAGGGGGCTGGTCGACGACACCATGGATGGGCCGTCCGACGTGCACCAGCCTCACAGTGCGGCGAAGAAGATGGCGAAGGAGACGACGAATGGTGCAAGCAATAACAGCAGCAACAGCGACGACGGCAACAGCGACGACGGTATCGACGACAGGCCTGTCATCTGACTCCAGCATCCTCGTTTACCCCGCCTCCTGTTCTCGACCTTGCTGCGACAACAACTGTGGTGTGGCTACACGCTCCGCAAGCGCAAGAGCGACCAACTCGAAGCTATGCGCCCAGTCAAGCGCACTCGGCGACAAGCCCAGCGTTGAGGTCGGCGAGATTGACTGCATCGACAACCGACGGAGGTGTCCAGCAGCTTCGAGTATCGCGTGACTTGGAGCGACGGCGCCGACCCGATCTGGCTGCCACGAGACCAGCTGATCGAAGACGGCAATACAACCTGGTGAGAGACGCTCGACTCGTATCTCAACGGTATCCACACCGGGAGGTGACGTTTCCAAGCCACATTTATCAGCCGCAACGCCGAGCAATTCGCAGCTGTCGCTGACAATGAGACAACTCTGCGTGCCACATGCCCTTTCAGATGGCGCTCGAGCTGCTTGCTACCAAGAACAGAGCGCCCTTCTCCCGGCAATCTGGTCGGAGTACCTGACAGACGCGCTTGCTGCGAAGGTCAGCTACAACAAGGCTTCCACAAAACAAGCGAGATCCTGCGCTACTGCGCCAAGGGCGTCACCAGAGTGCGGGATTAAGCTCGACGGTCAAGACACTCCGGGTCAACCTTTTGACGGCGATGTGCGAGCCCCATGGCTTTCGCGACTCGAGTCCTTCCCAAGACGAGCAAGGCGTGCGAGTGCTGAAGCCGGGAGTATACATCGTCGGTGCATTCAAGCGGAAACATGCGTGCACATTGCTTCGCGATGGAAGTGACAGACGACGAAGACATCATCGTGCGCGAAGACGGCATTGACTCCGGCATCGGCGACCGACATGGCTGCGCATGATCAAGTTCATCCGCAGGGTAAGGTGACTTAGGAAAAAAAAAAAAAGTTAAAAAGGAACTCTGATGAGTGATCCGACCTCTGTACACCTGGAGCCGTTTTGTCTTTGCCTCTTAAGGTACAGTGTACCCGGAGACTGGACAGAAGGGACTCCGCCAATGGGACTTAGTGTAGGCGCGGTGGATCTTTCTCACCTCTCTCCAAGTTTGTTCGGCTTAGGGTTGTGAAACCATCTTCGGCCATTCTAGACGTTATGAGGAAGCGATCCGGAATCGAAGTGCTGTAAGTTGTGGGGTTCAACCCACGACTCGCCGCTTGGAAACGGGTGCTTCTTACCGTTTTGAGCCAGCTGTTCCTTAAATTTTTCGGCATAACAACCTCACCAAGAACATCGAGAACAAAACATCTGTTCAGGTAAGATTCAAGGACGTCGCGTACATAAAAGGTACAATACTCCAAAAAAGTGTAAAAATGTATTTATATCAGTAAGCAATAAGTCAGGAACTCGGTAGATTGAGAAGCAAACTCAGTCTATTTTAAGGTAATAGACAAACTTTAGCTGAGCTAACCCGCGCGTTCAAATACGCTTGACGCTTTGTGCGGACACAAACAAGTTTGGTTGCGCTACAAATAAAGCTACCGCGAACTGTAAGATTGTCGGTTACTGAAAAGTCGGAGGGTATCTAGCTTCTCTTTTGGAGTGTAGACAGCATACACTACCAGCAAAAACTATAAGCGAGTATAACACACACACGATGATTCACATGTGCAATGTCACATGACGGCTCGAAGCGCGAGACCGGGATTGAACCAGTGACCATTCGAGCTGCAATCGAACGCTCTACCACTGAGCTACCCGCGCGTTCAAATACGCTTGACGCTTTGTGCGGACACAAACAAGTTTGGTTGCGCTACAAATAAAGCTACCGCGAACTGTAAGATTGTCGGTTACTGAAAAGTCGAGAGGGTATCTAGCTTCTCTTTTGAAGTGTAGACAGCATACACTACCAGCAAAAACCTATAAGCGAGTATAACACGATACGCTGATTCACATGTGCAATGTCACATGACGGCTCGAAGCGCGAGACCGGGATTGAACCAGTGACCATTCGAGCTGCAATCGAACGCTCTACCTGACTGAGCTACCCGCGCGTTCAAATACGCTTGACGCTTTGTGCGGACACAAACAAGTTTGGTTGCGCTACAAATAAAGCTACCGCGAACTGTAGATTGTCGGTTACTGAAAAGTCGAGAGGGTATCTAGCTTCTCTTTTGAAGTGTAGACAGCATACACTACCAGCAAAAACCTATAAGCGAGTATAACACGATACGCTGATTCACATGTGCAATGTCACATGACGGCTCGAAGCGCGAGACCGGGATTGAACCAGTGACCATTCGAGCTGCAATCGAACGCTCTACCACTGAGCTACCCGCGCGTTCAAATACGCTTGACGCTTTGTGCGGACACAAACAAGTTTGGTTGCGCTACAAATAAAGCTACCGCGAACTGTAAGATTGTCGGTTACTGAAAAGTCGAGAGGGTATCTAGCTTCTCTTTTGAAGTGTAGACAGCATACACTACCAGCAAAAACTATAAGCGAGTATAACACGATACGCTGATTCACATGTGCAATGTCACATGACGGCTCGAAGCGCGAGACCGGGATTGAACCAGTGACCATTCGAGCTGCAATCGAACGCTCTACCACTGAGCTACCCGCGCGTTCAAATACGCTTGACGCTTTGTGCGGACACAAACAAGTTTGGTTGCGCTACAAATAAAGCTACCGCGAACTGTAGATTGTCGGTTTACTGAAAAGTCGAGAGGGTATCTAGCTTCTCTTTTGAAGTGTAGACAGCATACACTACCAGCAAAAACTATAAGCGAGTATAACACGATACGCTGATTCACATGTGCAATGTCACATGACGGCTCGAAGCGCGAGACCGGGATTGAACCAGTGACCATTCGAGCTGCAATCGAACGCTCTACCACTGAGCTACCCGCGCGTTCAAATACGCTTGACGCTTTGTGCGGACACAAACAAGTTTGGTTGCGCTACAAATAAAGCTACCGCGAACTGTAGATTGTCGGTTACTGAAAAGTCGAGAGGGTATCTAGCTTCTCTTTTGAAGTGTAGACAGCATACACTACCAGCAAAAACCTATAAGCGAGTATAACACGATACGCTGATTCACATGTGCAATGTCACATGACGGCTCGAAGCGCGAGACCGGGATTGAACCAGTGACCATTCGAGCTGCAATCGAACGCTCTACCACTGAGCTACCCGCGCGTTCAAATACGCTTGACGCTTTGTGCGGACACAAACAAGTTTGGTTGCGCTACAAATAAAGCTACCGCGAACTGTAAGATTGTCGGTTACTGAAAAGTCGAGAGGGTATCTAGCTTCTCTTTTGAAGTGTAGACAGCATACACTACCAGCAAAAACTATAAGCGAGTATAACACAACACGATGATTCACATGTGCAATGTCACATGACGGCTCGAAGCGCGAGACCGGGATTGAACCAGTGACCATTCGAGCTGCAATCGAACGCTCTACCACTGAGCTACCCGCGCGTTCAAATACGCTTGACGCTTTGTGCGGACACAAACAAGTTTGGTTGCGCTACAAATAAAGCTACCGCGAACTGTAGATTGTCGGTTACTGAAAAGTCGAGAGGGTATCTAGCTTCTCTTTTGAA
Source organism: Plasmopara viticola (assembly GCA_001695595.3). Lineage (NCBI taxonomy): Eukaryota > Oomycota > Peronosporomycetes > Peronosporales > Peronosporaceae > Plasmopara > Plasmopara viticola. The sequence continues at coordinate 29,210 of MBPM02000274.1, read as the reverse complement.
GTGTAGACAGCATACACTACCAGCAAAAACCTATAAGCGAGTATAACACGATACGCTGATTCACATGTGCAATGTCACATGACGGCTCGAAGCGCGAGACCGGGATTGAACCAGTGACCATTCGAGCTGCAATCGAACGCTCTACCACTGAGCTACCCGCGCGTTCAAATACGCTTGACGCTTTGTGCGGACACAAACAAGTTTGGTTGCGCTACAAATAAAGCTACCGCGAATTGTAAGATTGTCGGTTACTGAAAAGTCGAGAGGGTATCTAGCTTCTCTTTTGAAGTGTAGACAGCATACACTACCAGCAAAAACCTATAAGCGAGTATAACACGATACGCTGATTCACATGTGCAATGTCACATGACGGCTCGAAGCGCGAGACCGGGATTGAACCAGTGACCATTCGAGCTGCAATCGAACGCTCTACCACTGAGCTACCCGCGCGTTCAAATACGCTTGACGCTTTGTGCGGACACAAACAAGTTTGGTTGCGCTACAAATAAAGCTACCGCGAATTGTAAGATTGTCGGTTACTGAAAAGTCGAGAGGGTATCTAGCTTCTCTTTTGAAGTGTAGACAGCATACACTACCAGCAAAAACTATAAGCGAGTATAACACGATACGCTGATTCACATGTGCAATGTCACATGACGGCTCGAAGCGCGAGACCGGGATTGAACCAGTGACCATTCGAGCTGCAATCGAACGCTCTACCACTGAGCTACCCGCGCGTTCAAATACGCTTGACGCTTTGTGCGGACACAAACAAGTTTGGTTGCGCTACAAATAAAGCTACCGCGAACTGTAAGATTGTCGGTTACTGAAAAGTCGAGAGGGTATCTAGCTTCTCTTTTGAAGTGTAGACAGCATACACTACCAGCAAAAACTATAAGCGAGTATAACACAACACGATGATTCACATGTGCAATGTCACATGACGGCTCGAAGCGCGAGACCGGGATTGAACCAGTGACCATTCGAGCTGCAATCGAACGCTCTACCACTGAGCTACCCGCGCGTTCAAATACGCTTGACGCTTTGTGCGGACACAAACAAGTTTGGTTGCGCTACAAATAAAGCTACCGCGAATTGTAAGATTGTCATTTACTGAAAAGTCGAGAGGGTATCTAGCTTCTCTTTTGAAGTGTAGACAGCATACACTACCAGCAAAAACCTATAAGCGAGTTAACACAACACGATGATTCACATGTGCAATGTCACATGACGGCTCGAAGCGCGAGACCGGGATTGAACCAGTGACCATTCGAGCTGCAATCGAACGCTCTACCACTGAGCTACCCGCGCGTTCAAATACGCTTGACGCTTTGTGCGGACACAAACAAGTTTGGTTGCGCTACAAATAAAGCTACCGCGAATTGTAGATTGTCGTTACTGAAAAGTCGAGAGGGTATCTAGCTTCTCTTTTGAAGTGTAGACAGCATACACTACCAGCAAAAACCTATAAGCGAGTATAACACGAACGCTGATTCACATGTGCAATGTCACATGACGGCTCGAAGCGCGAGACCGGGATTGAACCAGTGACCATTCGAGCTGCAATCGAACGCTCTACCACTGAGCTACCCGCGCGTTCAAATACGCTTGACGCTTTGTGCGGACACAAACAAGTTTGGTTGCGCTACAAATAAAGCTACCGCGAACTGTAAGATTGTCGGTTACTGAAAAGTCGAGAGGGTATCTAGCTTCTCTTTTGAAGTGTAGACAGCATACACTACCAGCAAAAACCTATAAGCGAGTATAACACGATACGCTGATTCACATGTGCAATGTCACATGACGGCTCGAAGCGCGAGACCGGGATTGAACCAGTGACCATTCGAGCTGCAATCGAACGCTCTACCACTGAGCTACCCGCGCGTTCAAATACGCTTGACGCTTTGTGCGGACACAAACAAGTTTGGTTGCGCTACAAATAAAGCTACCGCGAATTGTAAGATTGTCGGTTACTGAAAAGTCGGGAGGGTATCTAGCTTCTCTTTTGAAGTGTAGACAGCATACACTACCAGCAAAAACCTATAAGCGAGTATAACACAACACGATGATTCACATGTGCAATGTCACATGACGGCTCGAAGCGCGAGACCGGGATTGAACCAGTGACCATTCGAGCTGCAATCGAACGCTCTACCACTGAGCTACCCGCGCGTTCAAATACGCTTGACGCTTTGTGCGGACACAAACAAGTTTGGTTGCGCTACAAATAAAGCTACCGCGAATTGTAAGATTGTCGGTTACTGAAAAGTCGAGAGGGTATCTAGCTTCTCTTTTGAAGTGTAGACAGCATACACTACCAGCAAAAACCTATAAGCGAGTATAACACAACACGATGATTCACATGTGCAATGTCACATGACGGCTCGAAGCGCGAGACCGGGATTGAACCAGTGACCATTCGAGCTGCAATCGAACGCTCTACCACTGAGCTACCCGCGCGTTCAAATACGCTTGACGCTTTGTGCGGACACAAACAAGTTTGGTTGCGCTACAAATAAAGCTACCGCGAATTGTAAGATTGTCGGTTACTGAAAAGTCGAGAGGGTATCTAGCTTCTCTTTTGAAGTGTAGACAGCATACACTACCAGCAAAAACCTATAAGCGAGTATAACACGATACGCTGATTCACATGTGCAATGTCACATGACGGCTCGAAGCGCGAGACCGGGATTGAACCAGTGACCATTCGAGCTGCAATCGAACGCTCTACCACTGAGCTACCCGCGCGTTCAAATACGCTTGACGCTTTGTGCGGACACAAACAAGTTTGGTTGCGCTACAAATAAAGCTACCGCGAATTGTAAGATTGTCGGTTACTGAAAAGTCGAGAGGGTATCTAGCTTCTCTTTTGAAGTGTAGACAGCATACACTACCAGCAAAAACCTATAAGCGAGTATAACACGATACGATGATTCACATGTGCAATGTCACATGACGGCTCGAAGCGCGAGACCGGGATTGAACCAGTGACCATTCGAGCTGCAATCGAACGCTCTACCACTGAGCTACCCGCGCGTTCAAATACGCTTGACGCTTTGTGCGGACACAAACAAGTTTGGTTGCGCTACAAATAAAGCTACCGCGAATTGTAAGATTGTCGGTTACTGAAAAGTCGGAGGGTATCTAGCTTCTCTTTTGAGTGTAGACAGCATACACTACCAGCAAAAACCTATAAGCGAGTATAACACAACACGATGATTCACATGTGCAATGTCACATGACGGCTCGAAGCGCGAGACCGGGATTGAACCAGTGACCATTCGAGCTGCAATCGAACGCTCTACCACTGAGCTACCCGCGCGTTCAAATACGCTTGACGCTTTGTGCGGACACAAACAAGTTTGGTTGCGCTACAAATAAAGCTACCGCGAATTGTAAGATTGTCGGTTACTGAAAAGTCGGAGGGTATCTAGCTTCTCTTTTGAAGTGTAGACAGCATACACTACCAGCAAAAACCTATAAGCGAGTATAACACGATACGCTGATTCACATGTGCAATGTCACATGACGGCTCGAAGCGCGAGACCGGGATTGAACCAGTGACCATTCGAGCTGCAATCGAACGCTCTACCACTGAGCTACCCGCGCGTTCAAATACGCTTGACGCTTTGTGCGGACACAAACAAGTTTGGTTGCGCTACAAATAAAGCTACCGCGAATTGTAAGATTGTCGGTTACTGAAAAGTCGAGAGGGTATCTAGCTTCTCTTTTGAAGTGTAGACAGCATACACTACCAGCAAAAACCTATAAGCGAGTATAACACGATACGCTGATTCACATGTGCAATGTCACATGACGGCTCGAAGCGCGAGACCGGGATTGAACCAGTGACCATTCGAGCTGCAATCGAACGCTCTACCACTGAGCTACCCGCGCGTTCAAATACGCTTGACGCTTTGTGCGGACACAAACAAGTTTGGTTGCGCTACAAATAAAGCTACCGCGAACTGTAAGATTGTCGTTACTGAAAAGTCGAGAGGGTATCTAGCTTCTCTTTTGAAGTGTAGACAGCATACACTACCAGCAAAAACCTATAAGCGAGTATAACACGATACGCTGATTCACATGTGCAATGTCACATGACGGCTCGAAGCGCGAGACCGGGATTGAACCAGTGACCATTCGAGCTGCAATCGAACGCTCTACCACTGAGCTACCCGCGCGTTCAAATACGCTTGACGCTTTGTGCGGACACAAACAAGTTTGGTTGCGCTACAAATAAAGCTACCGCGAATTGTAAGATTGTCGGTTACTGAAAAGTCGGAGGGTATCTAGCTTCTCTTTTGAAGTGTAGACAGCATACACTACCAGCAAAAACCTATAAGCGAGTATAACACAACACGATGATTCACATGTGCAATGTCACATGACGGCTCGAAGCGCGAGACCGGGATTGAACCAGTGACCATTCGAGCTGCAATCGAACGCTCTACCACTGAGCTACCCGCGCGTTCAAATACGCTTGACGCTTTGTGCGGACACAAACAAGTTTGGTTGCGCTACAAATAAAGCTACCGCGAATTGTAAGATTGTCGGTTACTGAAAAGTCGGAGGGTATCTAGCTTCTCTTTTGAGTGTAGACAGCATACACTACCAGCAAAAACCTATAAGCGAGTATAACACAACACGATGATTCACATGTGCAATGTCACATGACGGCTCGAAGCGCGAGACCGGGATTGAACCAGTGACCATTCGAGCTGCAATCGAACGCTCTACCACTGAGCTACCCGCGCGTTCAAATACGCTTGACGCTTTGTGCGGACACAAACAAGTTTGGTTGCGCTACAAATAAAGCTACCGCGAATTGTAGGATTGTCGTTTACTGAAAAGTCGAGAGGGTATCTAGCTTCTCTTTTGAAGTGTAGACAGCATACACTACCAGCAAAAACCTATAAGCGAGTATAACACGATACGCTGATTCACATGTGCAATGTCACATGACGGCTCGAAGCGCGAGACCGGGATTGAACCAGTGACCATTCGAGCTGCAATCGAACGCTCTACCACTGAGCTACCCGCGCGTTCAAATACGCTTGACGCTTTGTGCGGACACAAACAAGTTTGGTTGCGCTACAAATAAAGCTACCGCGAATTGTAAGATTGTCGGTTACTGAAAAGTCGAGAGGGTATCTAGCTTCTCTTTTGAAGTGTAGACAGCATACACTACCAGCAAAAACCTATAAGCGAGTATAACACGATACGCTGATTCACATGTGCAATGTCACATGACGGCTCGAAGCGCGAGACCGGGATTGAACCAGTGACCATTCGAGCTGCAATCGAACGCTCTACCACTGAGCTACCCGCGCGTTCAAATACGCTTGACGCTTTGTGCGGACACAAACAAGTTTGGTTGCGCTACAAATAAAGCTACCGCGAATTGTAAGATTGTCGGTTACTGAAAAGTCGGAGGGTATCTAGCTTCTCTTTTGAGTGTAGACAGCATACACTACCAGCAAAAACCTATAAGCGAGTATAACACAACACGATGATTCACATGTGCAATGTCACATGACGGCTCGAAGCGCGAGACCGGGATTGAACCAGTGACCATTCGAGCTGCAATCGAACGCTCTACCACTGAGCTACCCGCGCGTTCAAATACGCTTGACGCTTTGTGCGGACACAAACAAGTTTGGTTGCGCTACAAATAAAGCTACCGCGAACTGTAAGATTGTCGGTTACTGAAAAGTCGAGAGGGTATCTAGCTTCTCTTTTGAAGTGTAGACAGCATACACTACCAGCAAAAACCTATAAGCGAGTATAACACGATACGCTAATTCACATGTGCAATATCACATGACGGCTCGAAGCGCGAGACCGGGATTGAACCAGTGACCATTCGAGCTGCAATCGAACGCTCTACCACTGAGCTACCCGCGCGTTCAAATACGCTTGACGCTTTGTGCGGACACAAACAAGTTTGGTTGCGCTACAAATAAAGCTACCGCGAATTGTAAGATTGTCGGTTACTGAAAAGTCGGAGGGTATCTAGCTTCTCTTTTGGAGTGTAGACAGCATACACTACCAGCAAAAACCTATAAGCGAGTATAACACAACACGATGATTCACATGTGCAATGTCACATGACGGCTCGAAGCGCGAGACCGGGATTGAACCAGTGACCATTCGAGCTGCAATCGAACGCTCTACCACTGAGCTACCCGCGCGTTCAAATACGCTTGACGCTTTGTGCGGACACAAACAAGTTTGGTTGCGCTACAAATAAAGCTACCGCGAATTGTAAGATTGTCGGTTACTGAAAAGTCGGAGGGTATCTAGCTTCTCTTTTGAGTGTAGACAGCATACACTACCAGCAAAAACCTATAAGCGAGTATAACACAACACGATGATTCACATGTGCAATGTCACATGACGGCTCGAAGCGCGAGACCGGGATTGAACCAGTGACCATTCGAGCTGCAATCGAACGCTCTACCACTGAGCTACCCGCGCGTTCAAATACGCTTGACGCTTTGTGCGGACACAAACAAGTTTGGTTGCGCTACAAATAAAGCTACCGCGAATTGTAGATTGTCGTTACTGAAAAGTCGAGAGGGTATCTAGCTTCTCTTTTGAAGTGTAGACAGCATACACTACCAGCAAAAACCTATAAGCGAGTATAACACGATACGCTAATTCACATGTGCAATATCACATGACGGCTCGAAGCGCGAGACCGGGATTGAACCAGTGACCATTCGAGCTGCAATCGAACGCTCTACCACTGAGCTACCCGCGCGTTCAAATACGCTTGACGCTTTGTGCGGACACAAACAAGTTTGGTTGCGCTACAAATAAAGCTACCGCGAATTGTAAGATTGTCGGTTACTGAAAAGTCGGAGGGTATCTAGCTTCTCTTTTGAGTGTAGACAGCATACACTACCAGCAAAAACCTATAAGCGAGTATAACACAACACGATGATTCACATGTGCAATGTCACATGACGGCTCGAAGCGCGAGACCGGGATTGAACCAGTGACCATTCGAGCTGCAATCGAACGCTCTACCACTGAGCTACCCGCGCGTTCAAATACGCTTGACGCTTTGTGCGGACACAAACAAGTTTGGTTGCGCTACAAATAAAGCTACCGCGAATTGTAAGATTGTCGGTTACTGAAAAGTCGGGAGGGACTAGCTTCTCTTTTGGAGTGTAGACAGCATACACTACCAGCAAAAACTATAAGCGAGTATAACACAACACGATGATTCACATGTGCAATGTCACATGACGGCTCGAAGCGCGAGACCGGGATTGAACCAGTGACCATTCGAGCTGCAATCGAACGCTCTACCACTGAGCTACCCGCGCGTTCAAATACGCTTGACGCTTTGTGCGGACACAAACAAGTTTGGTTGCGCTACAAATAAAGCTACCGCGAATTGTAAGATTGTCGGTTACTGAAAAGTCGAGAGGGTATCTAGCTTCTCTTTTGAAGTGTAGACAGCATACACTACCAGCAAAAACCTATAAGCGAGTATAACACGATACGCTGATTCACATGTGCAATGTCACATGACGGCTCGAAGCGCGAGACCGGGATTGAACCAGTGACCATTCGAGCTGCAATCGAACGCTCTACCACTGAGCTACCCGCGCGTTCAAATACGCTTGACGCTTTGTGCGGACACAAACAAGTTTGGTTGCGCTACAAATAAAGCTACCGCGAGCTGTAAGATTGTCGGTTACTGAAAAGTCGGGAGGGTATCTAGCTTCTCTTTTGGAGTGTAGACAGCATACACTACCAGCAAAAACCTATAAGCGAGTATAACACAACACGATGATTCACATGTGCAATGTCACATGACGGCTCGAAGCGCGAGACCGGGATTGAACCAGTGACCATTCGAGCTGCAATCGAACGCTCTACCACTGAGCTACCCGCGCGTTCAAATACACTTGACGCTTTGTGCGGACACAAACAAGTTTGGTTGCGCTACAAATAAAGAGCCCCTCCTCTTCCATCGGTTTCTCAACCCTACCCTCACCGCTCTTGTCCGAGTTCTCTGCCTGGCTTTCCTCTGGGCTCATGCCCCCCGTCCCCCTTTCGGGTGCAGCCGGAGACAATACAGTCCGCAGAGGGAAGTCAGGTTTCGAACCGGTTAAGGCGGCTTGGGTAAAGTCGACGGGGCCGAAGGCGTGGAGGTGCTGAGGGACATCTTGGTTCGCTTGTGCAGGTGCGGGAAAATTCGGAAATGAGACGTTTGACATGTGGCGGTCTGTGGCGGAAATTAATAACTCTCAAACAGCATAATGTCGACTCGATTTTCTCGATCGGAGGACTTCGGTCATAAACTTGACCTAACACTGGTGATGTTCGGTTGCCGGTCTGCAAAGTCACCGAATGCCGAATGAGTCTTCAACGCTTCGATCACTCGTTGTAGCCCGCGACTCTCTTCCCGATCGTACAACCGCCGTTGGAAGAACCGAACGTGCGCACAGAACGTCGAGAAGATCACCGCGAGCGCCGGAGCTACTGGTGTCGGCTGTCTTCCGTCGAACAGACACCTGTTGCGATCCGTCCAAATCGTGTGTAACGTCGCAGCTCGGAGAACGTGCCACACGTCGTGCACCACGTCAGCGCACTCGTCCCAGTCTTCGCGGACGCGCAGCTTGTTCCCGAGAGCGATGTCAAGCCAGCCAGAGCGAGAGACGAAGAAAGGCGAGACGAGTATCAAGACCTGCCGCCACAACTGCGATGCGGGCATGCAGTCGAAGAACAGGTGTTGTTCCGTCTCGATTGCTTCGCAGCTATCGCGCACACAGATGCGGATGCCCGGACGTGATGGTTCCAGGAACCAAAAGCGTGAGCGCACAGGAAGCAGCCGGAACGCGAGTCGAAACTGCAAGTCGTCGAAAACCGGCAGCAAGATCTTACTCAGTCTCCTACCGTGTTTGACGAATGCCTTGATTCGGTGTTCGTTGACACGCTGAGAGAAGATGGTCATCGGATGTGGCTTGCTCGGCAGCTTGGGTGTCCAGATGACTTGCAGAAGCGCCGATCTCGGGATCGCCGGGATCAAGCACTTCCTCGTGCCACTCGTGCATCCCAAGTGCGGGAGTAGACGCTGCGAGCTGGTGTTTGACGAGTTTCGCACCAGCTGCAGTGCACCAAGTCGATCCACAATCTGCGTTGCCTCGCCATACAGTGCACGTAGCCACTTTGCTTGTACACCCGGCAGAACCGGTACAAATGTGAAGTCGATGTGGCGTTGGACGAAGTCTTCGCAGGTCGGCCACGCCTCACCCTCGAGTCGGAAGTCGGCAAGCGACCGCAGATTAAACACACGCGAGACATGCAGACGAAAGCTGCGCTGTGGCTCGGGAACCATGCCGAGACATCGTCGATGTGCTTCTGTTGTTGCTGTCCGCATGGCCTTCTCATAGTGCAGCTCTGCGTCTGCATGGAACCAGATCGGCTGATTTAGACCATACATTGCGCGATCGTTCGGCGGCAGGCCGCGCCACGTAATCTCCCAGCGCGACTTGTACCACCACGTCCACGTTGCTCTCCACCATATTGACACTTGACTCCATCCGATGAGCTTGCCGTGTCGAAGCGGAGAGATTGTGAGGAAATCCAGCGCGGTGCGTCTGCCGTAGCAAGGCATCACGGATGTCAGTAACTCAACGCTCGCAGTTTTCCAGTTTCTCACATGGGTTGCACTCGCCGCGTGCATGAACTGCAGCAGTAGTGCGAGACGCTGACACCTAAGCTGCGCGTCGAGTCTTGGAATTCCCAATCCACCATCACTGCGCCGCTGATGCAAGAACTCACTCGGGATGAGCTGTACATGCTTTGCATCGCGGTCGTGTTTGCGGCATAAGACGAAGCGGTTGAGCATCGACTGCCAGCGTCGCACAACTGTCTGTGGGATTGCTACATGCTGTGTGTAGTGCCACAGGCGCGAGAGCACCATCGTCTGTGCTACTAGGAGTCGACCACGAAGCGTGCGCGCGCGTCGGTACCAAGACTTAAAGCCGTCGTAAAAGCGCTGATCAAGAAACTCGATGATCGTGTTGTCTAGAGGCGCTTGTCCGAATGGAATGCCCAAGTATTTGACCGTGTCCGTGCGCGCGAGTACATGGACTCCAGGCATCGCAGGGCATACGACATTCCGATTCAGCGCCAGCAGCACAGACTTGGACAAGTTGAGTTTTGCACCAGAGCCTTGGCAATACTCGTCCACGGACGCAAGTTGCTCCTGGAGGTTCACGATCGAGCTTGCGAGAAGCGTCGAGCCGTCCGCGAAAAATACACTTGTCACCGTGTGGTCAGCGTTCAGGCACAGGCCGTGTTCCTCGTGCGCGCGCAGAATGTTCCCGAGCGGCTCGATCGTGAGCACGAAGAGTAGCGCCGAGAGCGGATCGCCTTGCTTCACGCCGCGTGTCGGATGTAATGCTGGCTGGACGTTGCCGTTGATCAACAAGTGCGCTTGGGGGTTCGTGTACAACAGTCGGATCCACTTGATGAAGCTCTGTCCAAAGCCAATGCGCTTAAGCAGCCGGAACATGTAGTCCCAGTTGACGCGGTCGAAGGCCTTCTGAAAGTCCAGAAATAGCGCGTATGCCTCTTCGTCACGGTTTGTGACGAGTTCTTGTAGGTCGGATAGGAAGCGCACGTGGTGATGGATCGAGCGGCCTTTGACAAATCCCTTCTGGTCCGGATGGATCAAATCAAGGATTACGCCCTGCAGCCGAAGCGTAAGCGCTTTCGAAAGCACTTTCACATCGACTGGTATGAGCGCGATCGGCCGGTAATTGCTAGGATCGGCGCGTGAGCCCTTTTTGTGGAGTAGCACGACGGCCGACTTGCGCTGAGACGCCAGGAGCTCACCGCGTCGGAGTCGGTCTGAGAACACAATCGCCAAGCACTCGCCAAACACGTCGGGCGCCACCTGGTAGAAACCAGCGGTCAAGCCATCTATTCCCGGCGATGACGTCGCCTTCATATGCTTGATCGCACCTGCGAGGTCTGCTGCTGTCAACTCAGCGTCGAGCATCTCGCGGTCAGAGTCCGCGACAAAGCGCGAGACTGAGTCGAGAAGCTTGCGCTGCATGGCGTCATTGGGTGGATGAGCGCGTCCTCCAGGGCTGTCAAGGTCTCCCATTTCAGACCCCCAGTGCTCCAGGAAGCGGAGCGAGATCTCGTGCGGATTCGTCGAGACACTTCCACTTGGTGTCACAACTTCCTCGATCGAGACTCGTCGCAAGCTCGTGTCCAGCGGACGGAAGAAGTGCTTCGTGGACTTCTCGGAGTTGGCGGCCTGGAAGTCGAACGCAGTGTCTTGATTGTACTGACTCGTCCGCATCACCGTCTCTTTGTAGTTGCTCATAGCTTCGTCGAAGAGCTCGCGGTCAATGTCACTCGACGACACGCGGAACCGCGCGGCAGCTTGATCCAGCGCGACGCGGGAGTCCTCGATGGCTTGTGAGTCCTGCTGTCTGAGCTTCTTCTGCATGTCTTGTAGCTGCTTCTTGATGCTCGCCTTCCACTGGTCCCAGATCTTACCCGGGTTCTCCACGCTGCGCAGTTGATCACGTATTATCTCTGCTTCCTTCTCGATCGCCGAAACGACCTGTGGGAAGTCTAGCAGGTACCGTGGGAACTTCCAGTATCCACGACCGTGAAGCTGCGTGCTGGAGCGGAGCGAGACGCTGTGCGCAAGGTGGTCGCCGGCATGCTTGGGCAGTACGTGGACTTGTCGTAGAAGCGGTCACAGAACCGTTCCGACATCAAGATGTAGTCCAGCCGGTTCTTCCGTGGAAGCGGACCGGTGAATACGCGCTTAGTGTCATTGTGGATCCGCCAGGCGTCGACGACCCCAAGCTTTGCGAGCCACTCCAGACAGCTGGAACGACTTGAGTCGTAGCGCAGATCGGGCGTAGAGCAGTCTAGTCGCGGATCAAGCGGTGTGTTCAGGTCCCCGAGCACTAAGTGCGTCGCGTCATCCTCAAATCCATCGGTCGATAGACTCATGAAGAATTGTTGCTTCTCTTGGCGATCAACTGGCGCGTACACGTTGTGAATGTAGACGGGAGCAGGCTCGACCTTAACTTTCACGACGAGGTACCTCCCTGACACTGAAAGGCGCGATATCTCAGCAGCCGTGTCGAAGCCGGGGAAATCGGAGCGTAATAGCGTCAGGACTCCATTGCATCGACCACGCGTGGGTCGATCCAGTAACGCGTTTGGGTCATTTACGAAGATTTTGTGCGTGAAGCTCGAGTCGATGTGGAAATTGAAGGTTGAGAGGTGTTGTGCATCGCCAAACTTGGTTTCTTGGACGCACGACACCGAATGCTTTGAGAGGAGGTTGTCAATGAAAAGGTGGCCGTTTTTCTTGATGCCGTTGGTGTTCACGGTCATCAGAGAGACGGCATTCCAGGCGTGCTGTGCAGCCGAGGCAACTTTAGCAACGGGTGGACAAGCCTCCCGCTACCGTCATTGCGTGGCCGTCAGCATCCACGCAGACCTTCAGCACCGACGAATCGACCGGGTAGTAACCTTCGAGCTTTCGCAGCGCCTCTAGGTCGTCGAGCAAGTGACCTTGCCACTGTACCTCACTCCACTGCTGCAAGCAGTGTGAGCCAAGGTCTGACCGCAGCAGTCGCAGCAGCGTGTTTGGGTGCAGGAAACGCATGTGGTGCGCCGGGATCCACTCAACCGGCTGGCCCGTAACGTACTGGACCCAATGGTCGTTCTTAAACAGCGTCGGTGCGATCGACATGAGCGCGAGCTCAAACATGCCGAGCGCCTTGGACGCGCGCGACAGCTCTGTGATCGCGTCTGTGTGGGTCCACCACTTGGCACACTCCTTGAAGATGTCTTGACGCTTCGGCAACATCGACATCCCCATGACGCGCTTCCACTTCGTCACAAATGTTGTGTCTTCGTCAGGATACGTCGCGCACAACACGCGGTTGATCGCGTGAAGCTGGGCGAGCTCCTCGATCGAGTTGCCGTCACCATCCATCGCGAGCGATAGCGCGCTGTTGAACGCGAGCGGACAAGCAGCGGCCGACTTCACGATGTGGTCGGGGTTTGTCGCGTTCTCGATGAGCTTCACCATACTGGGAACCTTTGCGTCTGCTTCTGTGAGACGGTCCGGGAGAATGTTGAGTAGTGCTGTATTCTCATCGTTGATCATCGACTCGGTCACCTCAAGTATCGGCGACGCCTTAGCTGCCTTCTTGATCCTTGTGTGGTGCTTCTCAACGAAGAATGCCGACTCCGCTGCGGTCGTCAGCGCCTCGGGACGCTTCACATTGGTCGGCACGACCTGCTTGCGCACGCCGTGCTTCTTGTTCGCGGTGGCGTTTTTGACCACGAGATCGACTTCCATAGACTGGAGTGCTTCGAAGTAGTTTGCAGTCGCGACGCCATCGAGGGGCTGCGGTTGCTGCTTCGTGAGCAAAGCAGTGAAGTCGATGTCACTGCGTCTACGCCTCTTTTTATTCTGGACCGTCGAGAATACGTCCGCGTTGCTGCCATTCATCAAGAGTAAGATCGGAGCTTTCGTCTTGCCGTTAGGACTGCCGGGGGGAGAAATTTTGCCGTTGGATCCTTCGAACGTTGAGATCGACAGAGCGTCGTCTTGGGTGCTTGGGATCTTCGCGAGCTGGTTGGTGCCAGGAGGCGAGCCATGCGGAGCTCCGCTTTGGAGCTTCCCATTGCGCTTCTTGGACTCCTCAACTGCCTTCTGCAGCGAGGTCATTTGCTTGCCGGTTGACGCCGCTTGCGTAGGGATCGTTGGCATAGCTTGTTGATGTTTCTTGGGTTGCTTCGACGCCTGTGACGACGACGACGGCGACTCGACCGGAGGGTCTGGACGCGGGAAGACTTCGTCGCTTGTGAGCAGGTCGATGCCGTGGAGCGAGCGATAACCATACGGTAGACGCTCGGACTGAAACGGTGCGCTCTTGCCGTGAGCTGGGTGCAGCTTGTTGTCGAACAGGATCTGGTCACATACCGAGCCGTTCACCATCAGCTGTAGTGGACACGTGTTCGAGAGGAAGTACACTCGCCACGTCGCCGAAGTGATGCCGGTAGCCATATTTACCTCGCGGAACGTGTCATAGATCGGCTTGCACCCAAGGATGAAGAGCCGATGCAGGATCGCGTCCGTGTTAGTGTCCGAATCGACGTTGGAAATGTCGAGGAAGTACTTGCCTGCGAGGACGTCGAACTCCTTGAACGAGAAGACACCGCCCAAGATGTTCACTTTTGTGCGCTCAAGCTTGAGGCAGGCTTCCTTTGTCTTGATCTTTATGCGTAAATTACCGCCAGGGAGCTTCGACACTTGGCCGATCGCATGCTCGCTGTACAGGTTCTCAAGCGCGTCGTTACCGTGGTGCGAACCAGCCAGCGACGCCATGATCTTCTGTAGCGGAGTCTTCGCGAAAGTGCGACCCGTGTCAATGACCATGTCGTAACGCGCGCGGGCAATGCGTACGGCCGCGCTTGGTCCATCTGCGAGGCGATGAATGACCAGCCACGCCCAGCAGCGTACTGGCGCTCGATCGACTCGATGTCACACGCGAGCGGTTTTGGCGTCTCGATGCGGCTTCTATTCGCTTCGACTTTGGCTTCGTCGCGACGGATGGTCTCCTGCTCTCGCAGCAGTGCGGCCATCGTTGGACGCTTGTCGATAGGTGTAGTCAACGCTTTAACAGTTGGAGGTAACTCCATCGGCTCGTCATGTTGATCTGCGATCACAGTCGTGCTGCAGTCCACGGCGTTGGCGGGGGAAAGAACAACAGCAGACACGGCAGCAGCAGCGACGTTAGTGACAGAAATCGGAGGCGCATCCATCGGCTCGTCTTCCGAGTTTTTAAGCGCGGGTGCAGGCGGCTCGGAGGGCGCGGACGAGGGGGGCGACAAAGGTACGAGAGGCGACGGTGGCGCAGCTGGATGGGTGGCTGGCGAGGCGTCATCAGAGGAACTAGAGCCGGTTGGAGAATCCGAGGGAGATGGACTTCTCGAGGTACTCAGATTGCTGGGTGCCGACTGGATTCTTGATGCAGAGACAGGCGAAGATCCGGCTGCGTCGCGTAGCGACTGGACAGCAGATGGCGAGGAGGCGTAAGGAAGGGGGGTTGCGAAACTTCCTGCGGCTTGATTTTCCATCTGTACTGGCTAGAGAGCAAAAAGATGGCTGGGAAAGAGGGTGAGGGTTGGGTCCTTCTGAAGAGTCGACTTGTGGGGTTGCCGCGTGCGCGGGTAGCTCAGTGGTAGAGCGTTCGATTGCAGCTCGAATGGTCACTGGTTCAATCCCGGTCTCGCGCTTCGAGCCGTCATGTGACATTGCACATGTGAATCAGCGTATCGTGTTATACTCGCTTATAGGTTTTTGCTGGTAGTGTATGCTGTCTACACTTCAAAAGAGAAGCTAGATACCCTCTCGACTTTTCAGTAACCGACAATCTACAGTTCGCGGTAGCTTTATTTGTAGCGCAACCAAACTTGTTTGTGTCCGCACAAAGCGTCAAGCGTATTTGAACGCGCGGGTAGCTCAGTGGTAGAGCGTTCGATTGCAGCTCGAATGGTCACTGGTTCAATCCCGGTCTCGCGCTTCGAGCCGTCATGTGACATTGCACATGTGAATCAGCGTATCGTGTTATACTCGCTTATAGGTTTTTGCTGGTAGTGTATGCTGTCTACACTTCAAAAGAGAAGCTAGATACCCTCTCGACTTTTCAGTAACGACAATCCTTACAATTCGCGGTAGCTTTATTTGTAGCGCAACCAAACTTGTTTGTGTCCGCACAAAGCGTCAAGCGTATTTGAACGCGCGGGTAGCTCAGTGGTAGAGCGTTCGATTGCAGCTCGAATGGTCACTGGTTCAATCCCGGTCTCGCGCTTCGAGCCGTCATGTGACATTGCACATGTGAATCAGCGTATCGTGTTATACTCGCTTATAGGTTTTTGCTGGTAGTGTATGCTGTCTACACTTCAAAAGAGAAGCTAGATACCCTCTCGACTTTTCAGTAACGACAATCTACAGTTCGCGGTAGCTTTATTTGTAGCGCAACCAAACTTGTTTGTGTCCGCACAAAGCGTCAAGCGTATTTGAACGCGCGGGTAGCTCAGTGGTAGAGCGTTCGATTGCAGCTCGAATGGTCACTGGTTCAATCCCGGTCTCGCGCTTCGAGCCGTCATGTGACATTGCACATGTGAATCATCGTGTTGTGTTATACTCGCTTATAGTTTTTGCTGGTAGTGTATGCTGTCTACACTCCAAAAGAGAAGCTAGATACCCTCCCGACTTTTCAGTAACCGACAATCTTACAGTTCGCGGTAGCTTTATTTGTAGCGCAACCAAACTTGTTTGTGTCCGCACAAAGCGTCAAGCGTATTTGAACGCGCGGGTAGCTCAGTGGTAGAGCGTTCGATTGCAGCTCGAATGGTCACTGGTTCAATCCCGGTCTCGCGCTTCGAGCCGTCATGTGACATTGCACATGTGAATCATCGTGTGTGTTATACTCGCTTATAGTTTTTGCTGGTAGTGTATGCTGTCTACACTCAAAAGAGAAGCTAGATACCCTTCCGACTTTTCGGTAAACGACAATCCTACAATTCGCGGTAGCTTTATTTGTAGCGCAACCAAACTTGTTTGTGTCCGCACAAAGCGTCAAGCGTATTTGAACGCGCGGGTAGCTCAGTGGTAGAGCGTTCGATTGCAGCTCGAATGGTCACTGGTTCAATCCCGGTCTCGCGCTTCGAGCCGTCATGTGACATTGCACATGTGAATCAGCGTATCGTGTTATACTCGCTTATAGGTTTTTGCTGGTAGTGTATGCTGTCTACACTTCAAAAGAGAAGCTAGATACCCTCTCGACTTTTCAGTAACGACAATCCTACAGTTCGCGGTAGCTTTATTTGTAGCGCAACCAAACTTGTTTGTGTCCGCACAAAGCGTCAAGCGTATTTGAACGCGCGGGTAGCTCAGTGGTAGAGCGTTCGATTGCAGCTCGAATGGTCACTGGTTCAATCCCGGTCTCGCGCTTCGAGCCGTCATGTGACATTGCACATGTGAATCATCGTGTTGTGTTATACTCGCTTATAGTTTTTGCTGGTAGTGTATGCTGTCTACACTCAAAAGAGAAGCTAGATACCCTCTCGACTTTTCAGTAACCGACAATCTTACAATTCGCGGTAGCTTTATTTGTAGCGCAACCAAACTTGTTTGTGTCCGCACAAAGCGTCAAGCGTATTTGAACGCGCGGGTAGCTCAGTGGTAGAGCGTTCGATTGCAGCTCGAATGGTCACTGGTTCAATCCCGGTCTCGCGCTTCGAGCCGTCATGTGACATTGCACATGTGAATCATCGTGTTGTGTTATACTCGCTTATAGTTTTTGCTGGTAGTGTATGCTGTCTACACTCAAAAGAGAAGCTAGATACCCTCCGACTTTTCAGTAACCGACAATCTTACAGTTCGCGGTAGCTTTATTTGTAGCGCAACCAAACTTGTTTGTGTCCGCACAAAGCGTCAAGCGTATTTGAACGCGCGGGTAGCTCAGTGGTAGAGCGTTCGATTGCAGCTCGAATGGTCACTGGTTCAATCCCGGTCTCGCGCTTCGAGCCGTCATGTGACATTGCACATGTGAATCAGCGTATCGTGTTATACTCGCTTATAGGTTTTTGCTGGTAGTGTATGCTGTCTACACTTCAAAAGAGAAGCTAGATACCCTCTCGACTTTTCAGTAACGACAATCTACAATTCGCGGTAGCTTTATTTGTAGCGCAACCAAACTTGTTTGTGTCCGCACAAAGCGTCAAGCGTATTTGAACGCGCGGGTAGCTCAGTGGTAGAGCGTTCGATTGCAGCTCGAATGGTCACTGGTTCAATCCCGGTCTCGCGCTTCGAGCCGTCATGTGACATTGCACATGTGAATCATCGTGTTGTGTTATACTCGCTTATAGTTTTTGCTGGTAGTGTATGCTGTCTACACTTCAAAAGAGAAGCTAGATACCCTCCGACTTTTCAGTAACCGACAATCTTACAATTCGCGGTAGCTTTATTTGTAGCGCAACCAAACTTGTTTGTGTCCGCACAAAGCGTCAAGCGTATTTGAACGCGCGGGTAGCTCAGTGGTAGAGCGTTCGATTGCAGCTCGAATGGTCACTGGTTCAATCCCGGTCTCGCGCTTCGAGCCGTCATGTGACATTGCACATGTGAATCAGCGTATCGTGTTATACTCGCTTATAGGTTTTTGCTGGTAGTGTATGCTGTCTACACTTCAAAAGAGAAGCTAGATACCCTCTCGACTTTTCAGTAACCGACAATCTTACAGTTCGCGGTAGCTTTATTTGTAGCGCAACCAAACTTGTTTGTGTCCGCACAAAGCGTCAAGCGTATTTGAACGCGCGGGTAGCTCAGTGGTAGAGCGTTCGATTGCAGCTCGAATGGTCACTGGTTCAATCCCGGTCTCGCGCTTCGAGCCGTCATGTGACATTGCACATGTGAATCATCGTGTTGTGTTATACTCGCTTATAGTTTTTGCTGGTAGTGTATGCTGTCTACACTCCAAAAGAGAAGCTAGATACCCTCCCGACTTTTCAGTAACCGACAATCTTACAATTCGCGGTAGCTTTATTTGTAGCGCAACCAAACTTGTTTGTGTCCGCACAAAGCGTCAAGCGTATTTGAACGCGCGGGTAGCTCAGTGGTAGAGCGTTCGATTGCAGCTCGAATGGTCACTGGTTCAATCCCGGTCTCGCGCTTCGAGCCGTCATGTGACATTGCACATGTGAATCATCGTGTTGTGTTATACTCGCTTATAGGTTTTTGCTGGTAGTGTATGCTGTCTACACTCCAAAAGAGAAGCTAGATACCCTCCCGACTTTTCAGTAACCGACAATCTTACATTCGCGGTAGCTTTATTTGTAGCGCAACCAAACTTGTTTGTGTCCGCACAAAGCGTCAAGCGTATTTGAACGCGCGGGTAGCTCAGTGGTAGAGCGTTCGATTGCAGCTCGAATGGTCACTGGTTCAATCCCGGTCTCGCGCTTCGAGCCGTCATGTGACATTGCACATGTGAATCAGCGTATCGTGTTATACTCGCTTATAGGTTTTTGCTGGTAGTGTATGCTGTCTACACTTCAAAAGAGAAGCTAGATACCCTCTCGACTTTTCAGTAAACGACAATCCTTACAATTCGCGGTAGCTTTATTTGTAGCGCAACCAAACTTGTTTGTGTCCGCACAAAGCGTCAAGCGTATTTGAACGCGCGGGTAGCTCAGTGGTAGAGCGTTCGATTGCAGCTCGAATGGTCACTGGTTCAATCCCGGTCTCGCGCTTCGAGCCGTCATGTGACATTGCACATGTGAATCATCGTGTTGTGTTATACTCGCTTATAGTTTTTGCTGGTAGTGTATGCTGTCTACACTCCAAAAGAGAAGCTAGATACCCTCCCGACTTTTCAGTAACCGACAATCTTACAATTCGCGGTAGCTTTATTTGTAGCGCAACCAAACTTGTTTGTGTCCGCACAAAGCGTCAAGCGTATTTGAACGCGCGGGTAGCTCAGTGGTAGAGCGTTCGATTGCAGCTCGAATGGTCACTGGTTCAATCCCGGTCTCGCGCTTCGAGCCGTCATGTGACATTGCACATGTGAATCATCGTGTTGTGTTATACTCGCTTATAGGTTTTTGCTGGTAGTGTATGCTGTCTACACTTCAAAAGAGAAGCTAGATACCCTCTCCGACTTTTCAGTAACCGACAATCTTACAGTTCGCGGTAGCTTTATTTGTAGCGCAACCAAACTTGTTTGTGTCCGCACAAAGCGTCAAGCGTATTTGAACGCGCGGGTAGCTCAGTGGTAGAGCGTTCGATTGCAGCTCGAATGGTCACTGGTTCAATCCCGGTCTCGCGCTTCGAGCCGTCATGTGACATTGCACATGTGAATCAGCGTATCGTGTTATACTCGCTTATAGTTTTTGCTGGTAGTGTATGCTGTCTACACTTCAAAAGAGAAGCTAGATACCCTCTCGACTTTTCAGTAACGACAATCCTACAATTCGCGGTAGCTTTATTTGTAGCGCAACCAAACTTGTTTGTGTCCGCACAAAGCGTCAAGCGTATTTGAACGCGCGGGTAGCTCAGTGGTAGAGCGTTCGATTGCAGCTCGAATGGTCACTGGTTCAATCCCGGTCTCGCGCTTCGAGCCGTCATGTGACATTGCACATGTGAATCATCGTGTTGTGTTATACTCGCTTATAGTTTTTGCTGGTAGTGTATGCTGTCTACACCAAAAGAGAAGCTAGATACCCTCCCGACTTTTCAGTAACCGACAATCTTACAATTCGCGGTAGCTTTATTTGTAGCGCAACCAAACTTGTTTGTGTCCGCACAAAGCGTCAAGCGTATTTGAACGCGCGGGTAGCTCAGTGGTAGAGCGTTCGATTGCAGCTCGAATGGTCACTGGTTCAATCCCGGTCTCGCGCTTCGAGCCGTCATGTGACATTGCACATGTGAATCAGCGTATCGTGTTATACTCGCTTATAGTTTTTGCTGGTAGTGTATGCTGTCTACACTTCAAAAGAGAAGCTAGATACCCTCTCGACTTTTCAGTAACGACAATCTACATTCGCGGTAGCTTTATTTGTAGCGCAACCAAACTTGTTTGTGTCCGCACAAAGCGTCAAGCGTATTTGAACGCGCGGGTAGCTCAGTGGTAGAGCGTTCGATTGCAGCTCGAATGGTCACTGGTTCAATCCCGGTCTCGCGCTTCGAGCCGTCATGTGACATTGCACATGTGAATCATCGTGTTGTGTTATACTCGCTTATAGTTTTTGCTGGTAGTGTATGCTGTCTACACTTCAAAAGAGAAGCTAGATACCCTCTCGACTTTTCAGTAACCGACAATCTTACAGTTCGCGGTAGCTTTATTTGTAGCGCAACCAAACTTGTTTGTGTCCGCACAAAGCGTCAAGCGTATTTGAACGCGCGGGTAGCTCAGTGGTAGAGCGTTCGATTGCAGCTCGAATGGTCACTGGTTCAATCCCGGTCTCGCGCTTCGAGCCGTCATGTGACATTGCACATGTGAATCATCGTGTTGTGTTATACTCGCTTATAGTTTTTGCTGGTAGTGTATGCTGTCTACACTCAAAAGAGAAGCTAGATACCCTCCGACTTTTCAGTAACCGACAATCTTACATTCGCGGTAGCTTTATTTGTAGCGCAACCAAACTTGTTTGTGTCCGCACAAAGCGTCAAGCGTATTTGAACGCGCGGGTAGCTCAGTGGTAGAGCGTTCGATTGCAGCTCGAATGGTCACTGGTTCAATCCCGGTCTCGCGCTTCGAGCCGTCATGTGACATTGCACATGTGAATCAGCGTATCGTGTTATACTCGCTTATAGGTTTTTGCTGGTAGTGTATGCTGTCTACACTTCAAAAGAGAAGCTAGATACCCTCTCGACTTTTCAGTAACCGACAATCCTACATTCGCGGTAGCTTTATTTGTAGCGCAACCAAACTTGTTTGTGTCCGCACAAAGCGTCAAGCGTATTTGAACGCGCGGGTAGCTCAGTGGTAGAGCGTTCGATTGCAGCTCGAATGGTCACTGGTTCAATCCCGGTCTCGCGCTTCGAGCCGTCATGTGACATTGCACATGTGAAATCGTGTTGTGTTATACTCGCTTATAGTTTTTGCTGGTAGTGTATGCTGTCTACACTCCAAAAGAGAAGCTAGATACCCTCCCGACTTTTCAGTAACCGACAATCTTACAATTCGCGGTAGCTTTATTTGTAGCGCAACCAAACTTGTTTGTGTCCGCACAAAGCGTCAAGCGTATTTGAACGCGCGGGTAGCTCAGTGGTAGAGCGTTCGATTGCAGCTCGAATGGTCACTGGTTCAATCCCGGTCTCGCGCTTCGAGCCGTCATGTGACATTGCACATGTGAATCAGCGTATCGTGTTATACTCGCTTATAGGTTTTTGCTGGTAGTGTATGCTGTCTACACTTCAAAAGAGAAGCTAGATACCCTCTCGACTTTTCAGTAACCGACAATCCTACATTCGCGGTAGCTTTATTTGTAGCGCAACCAAACTTGTTTGTGTCCGCACAAAGCGTCAAGCGTATTTGAACGCGCGGGTAGCTCAGTGGTAGAGCGTTCGATTGCAGCTCGAATGGTCACTGGTTCAATCCCGGTCTCGCGCTTCGAGCCGTCATGTGACATTGCACATGTGAATCATCGTGTTGTGTTATACTCGCTTATAGTTTTTGCTGGTAGTGTATGCTGTCTACACTTCAAAAGAGAAGCTAGATACCCTCTCGACTTTTCAGTAAACGACAATCTTACAGTTCGCGGTAGCTTTATTTGTAGCGCAACCAAACTTGTTTGTGTCCGCACAAAGCGTCAAGCGTATTTGAACGCGCGGGTAGCTCAGTGGTAGAGCGTTCGATTGCAGCTCGAATGGTCACTGGTTCAATCCCGGTCTCGCGCTTCGAGCCGTCATGTGACATTGCACATGTGAATCATCGTGTTGTGTTATACTCGCTTATAGTTTTTGCTGGTAGTGTATGCTGTCTACACTCCAAAAGAGAAGCTAGATACCCTCTCGACTTTTCAGTAACCGACAATCTTACAGTTCGCGGTAGCTTTTTTGTAGCGCAACCAAACTTGTTTGTGTCCGCACAAAGCGTCAAGCGTATTTGAACGCGCGGGTAGCTCAGTGGTAGAGCGTTCGATTGCAGCTCGAATGGTCACTGGTTCAATCCCGGTCTCGCGCTTCGAGCCGTCATGTGACATTGCACATGTGAATCAGCGTATCGTGTTATACTCGCTTATAGGTTTTTGCTGGTAGTGTATGCTGTCTACACTTCAAAAGAGAAGCTAGATACCCTCTCGACTTTTCAGTAAACGACAATCCTACAATTCGCGGTAGCTTTATTTGTAGCGCAACCAAACTTGTTTGTGTCCGCACAAAGCGTCAAGCGTATTTGAACGCGCGGGTAGCTCAGTGGTAGAGCGTTCGATTGCAGCTCGAATGGTCACTGGTTCAATCCCGGTCTCGCGCTTCGAGCCGTCATGTGACATTGCACATGTGAATCATCGTGTTGTGTTATACTCGCTTATAGTTTTTGCTGGTAGTGTATGCTGTCTACACTCCAAAAGAGAAGCTAGATACCCTCCCGACTTTTCAGTAACCGACAATCTTACAGTTCGCGGTAGCTTTATTTGTAGCGCAACCAAACTTGTTTGTGTCCGCACAAAGCGTCAAGCGTATTTGAACGCGCGGGTAGCTCAGTGGTAGAGCGTTCGATTGCAGCTCGAATGGTCACTGGTTCAATCCCGGTCTCGCGCTTCGAGCCGTCATGTGACATTGCACATGTGAATCAGCGTATCGTGTTATACTCGCTTATAGGTTTTTGCTGGTAGTGTATGCTGTCTACACTTCAAAAGAGAAGCTAGATACCCTCTCGACTTTTCAGTAAACGACAATCTTACATTCGCGGTAGCTTTATTTGTAGCGCAACCAAACTTGTTTGTGTCCGCACAAAGCGTCAAGCGTATTTGAACGCGCGGGTAGCTCAGTTTAAAGTTGTCTATATTAATTTTATGGACGATTGACTAATCAACTTGCCTGACCTAATATCTAATTTGAAGTAATTCTGTGTAATGTACATAATCTCGTGTAAGGTTGGTGTGTAGGGATTCGGTTCTACATTTTGCCCTGTCCCGAATCAGAAAATGGCGTGCTGGACCCTCCACGCGGGTCGAAATTTCTCGATAGCTACTGCGAGTTAGTGCTGGTGCTTCGGCCATATGTGCAGCATATATATAGCCAGGTGTGTACCAACTGGCTGCACGTGTAGTTCCCTCTGGCGCCGAAACGCCCGACTGGTTCTCTAGCTCACTGTCGCTGCGTTCCGCCTCCAGACCGTCACTTTCCTCGAGCCGGCTCTAAAGCGGGCTCTCCTCAGGGCTCATGCCCCCCGTCCCCCTTTCGGGTGCAGCCGGAGACAACACAGTCCGCAGAGGAGAGCTCGGTTTAAGCCGGCGAGTCGAGCTTCAGTATGGAGGGGTCCGGGACTTTCCTCAAGCCGGCATTTAAGTGAACTCCCTCTGGGCTCATGCCCCCCGTCCCCCTTTCGGGTGCAGCCGGAGACAACACAGTCCGCAGAGGAGAGTCCACTTTTAGCCGGCGAGTACTGGAGTTGCTGGGACGCTTGAGCCTTAGCCGGCAAATTCGAAATATATAATAAAACTGGTGGCGGACAAAAATCCCTCCAAACAGCATACCATGCTATTTGAAAGGATTTTTTTTTTTGGACACCCAGTTAGACTGTCTGGCGGACACTGGTGATACCAGGATGGAGATCAGTGAAGTTGCCGAAAGCCGGCTGGGACTGCATCTTGCGCACAATTTTGCTCAGGGTTAGCTTGTCATCGACCCCATATAAGCGCCTATAAAAGTGTCGAACGTGCGCCGCAAATGTCGTAAATACCATTTGTAGCGCCGGGATCGGTGGCGTAGGCTGTCTCCCGTCGAACAAACACCGATTGCGATCCGTCCACAGAAAATGAAGCGTCACTGCGCGGAGGACATGCCATACGTCATCTGCGACCGCCTCATGGTCCTTCCATTCATCGCGCACTCGCATCCTTCGTGCAAGCGCGATGTCGAGCCACGTTGGCTTCTGGTTGAAGAGCCTGCTCGCGATGTCAAGCACATGTAGCCACAAGTCCGACGCAAGCGAGCAGTCAAAGAACAGATGTTGTTCCGACTCAATTGCATACAATTATCGCGCACACATGTGCGAATGCCAGTATTTGTGTGCTCCAAAAACCAGAAGCGCGACCGGACTGGCAGTAGTCGGAATGCCAATCTGAACTGGAGGTCCTCAAAGATTGGAAGCAGTACCTTCCGCAGTCGCTTGCCTCGCTTTGCATGCTCTCTTATGAATCTGACGTCGATATTATCCCAATAGACCTTCATCGGATGCGGCTTTATTGGTGATTTTGGCTTCCATACGATACGCAGAACCGCCGAGCGTGAGATCGCAGGAAATAATTGCAGCTTCTCGTCGCTGAAAACTCCGACGTATGGTATCAATCTCGGGCTACCTCTGGCAGATATCGAAAAGCAGCTCCACATGATTTTAGCCGATCCACGATCTGCGTCGCCTCGTTATATATACGCGTAGCCACTTGATTTGTTGACCCGGCGTGATGTCCTTCAGCGTAAAGTCAATGTGTCGATCCACGAAGTCGACTTGCGACGGCCACGTGCGCTGACCGCGCATAAAGTCAGCAAGCGACCGAAGACCGAAGACGCGAGAAATGTGTAGCCGAAAGCTTCGTTGTGGCTCTGGCACCATACCAATGCAGCGCCGATGCGCCAAAGTCGTGCCATCACGCATTCGTTGTTCGTAGTGAAGACTGGCGTCTGAGTGAAACCAGATCGGCTGGAAAAGTGCATAGTCGATGCGCTCGTTGGACGGCAAGTCGTGCCACGTCATTTCCCAGCTTGAGCGGTGCCACCAGGTCCAAGTTGTCTTCCACCACGTCGACGTATGACTCCACTTGATCATCTCGCCGTGGCGCTGTGGGGATATTGTAAGCAGATCGAGCGCATGGCATTTGCTGTACCGAGGAAGGATTGACCTCAATAACTCTGTACTAGCAGTCGTCCACCAACGTCCGGTAGACGCTCGAGCCTGTGCTACGAAGTGCATCAGAAGCACAAAGCGTTGCCGCTTAAGCTGTGCTTCAAGACTTGGAATACCAATACCACCGTCCGCTCGTCGAAGATAAAGAAATTCATTTGGAATCAGCTGTATGTGTGTCGCGCCGCGGTCGTGCTTGCGACTCAGCACAAATCGGTTTAGCGTCGACTGCCATCTTTTGACGACCGCCAACGGAATTGACACGTGCTGTGTGCAGTGCCATAAGCGCGACAGAACCATGGTCTGAGCAACCAAGAGACGCCCGCGAAGCGTTCGAGCGCGACGGTACCACAGTTTGAAGCCTTCATAAAAGCGCTGGTCAAGCGACACGAGGATGCGATCGTCGACGGGTGACTGGCTGAAAGGAATGCCAAGATACTTGACCGACTCCGAGCGTCCGAGGACGCGTACACCTGGCATGTGCGGGCAGTCTTGATTCCGGTTCAGAGCCAGCAGCACCGACTTTGACAAGTTCAGCCTCGCCCCCGAGCCTTGGCAATATTTCTCCACAGTCTCAAGTTGTGCCTGCAGATTTGTGATGGAGCTTCCGATCAGCGTCGAGTCATCTGCGAAGAATAAACTCGTTGCAGTATCGTTGTCGTTCAGACACACACCGTACTCTTCGTGTGAGCGCAGCATGTTTCCAAGTGGCTCAATCGTTAAGATGAACAGCAGTGCGGACAGAGGGTCTCCTTGTTTCACTCCGCGTGAAGGATGCAGCGCTGGCTGAATGACGCCGTTGATCAGCAGGTGAGCAAGCGGATCCGTGTAGAGCAACTTTACCCAGCGTGTGAAGCCTATGCCGATCCCCATACGCTCAAGCAACCGGAACATGTAATCCCAGTTGACTCGATCAAATGCCTTCTGAAAATCCAAGAATAGCGCGTACGCCTCTTCGGCTCTACTAGTCACCAGGTCTTGGAGATCAGCGAGAAACGTACGTGGTGGTGAATCGAGCGGCCGCGGACAAACCTTTTTGGTCCGTATGGACCAATTTTGGGATAGCTGACTGCAGCCGATACGCCAGCGCCTTAGAAAGTATCTTTACATCGACTGGGATGAGCGCGATCGGTCGGTAGTTGCCTGGATCTGCACGCGAACCCTTCTTGTGCAACAGCACCACCGCCGACTTGCGCTGTGATGCAAGCAGTTTCCCGCGCTTGAGTCGATCATTGAAGACCAGCGCTAGGCACTGGCCAAACACATCCGGTGCGACTTGGTAAAATCCCGCTGTCAAGCCATCGATACCTGGAGATGACGTCGTTTTCATGCGCTTGATAGCTTCTGTCAAGTCGATGGAGCTCACGTCCTTGTCAAGAGCCTGCCTATCGGGCTCCGATAGCGTGCGAACGACAGAGTCGAGAAGCTTACGTTGCATCGTGTTGTCTGGTGGGGATGCTGTCCCCGTTTGACTGTCTGGGTCACCCATCTCCGACCCCCAATGCTCGAGGAAGTGAAGGCTGATCTCGTTTGGGTTGGTTGAGATACTTCCATTCGGGAGTAAGACTTCCTCAATCGAGATTCGCCGCAAGCTTGTGTCCAAGGTCGAAAAAAGTGCTTTGTCGACTTCTCGGAGTTTGCAGCTTGGAAATCGAACGCAGTGTCTTGATGATACTGGCTCGACCGGGTCACTATCTCCTTGTAGTTTTTCATAGCTTCCTCGTACATCTTACAATTAGCATCGTGGGCAGCAGCTCGGTGACACGCGGCCGTGCGATCCAGCACGACGCGGGCATTTTCAACTGCTTGGGAATCTTGAGCCCGGAGCTTCTTCTGCAACTTCTGCAGCTGCATTTTGATGTCCGACTTCCACTGCTCCCATATCCGCCCTGGATTCTGCGAAGTGTGAAGCTTCGATAGGATGTCATCAGCTTCGCGCTGAATTGCCGATACCACTAGCGGGTATTCGAGCAGATAGTGCGGAAACTTCCAGTAACCTCTACCATGCAGCTGGGATCCCGACTTGAAAGTCACGTTATGTGCCAGATGGTCTCCGGCATGTGTGGTAAGAAGTACTTGGCATCACCGTAGAAGCTGCTACAAAATATGTCCGAGACAAGGATGTAGTCAAGGCGGTTCTTGCGAGGCATCGGTCCCGTGAACACGCGTGCTGTATCGTGGTGAATTCGCCAGGCGTCTACGACGCCCAGTCGGGCCAACCAATCCAAGCAGCACGAACGACACTGAACAGTCCAAGGTCGGGTCCAGCGGAGTATTAAGGTCGCCAAGTACCAGATGTGTTGCGTCGTCTTCGAATCTTCCGTTGCTAAATCTGAAAAGAACGCTTGTTTCTCTTGTTTATGCACAGGCGCGTAGACGTTGTGGATATAGACGGGAGCAAGCTTGACCATTACACGCACGACGAGGTACCGGCCAGGGACGGTCAGATGGGTGAGCTCCACTGCCGATTCAAAGCCTGGAAAGTCGGACCGCAGCAATGTTAGTACTCCGTTGCTTCGACCGCGTGTCGGCCGGTCCAGGAGTGTGTTCACATCGCTCAGGAACAACTTGTGTTTGAAGGTAGACTCGAGGTGAAACTTGAAACTTGCAAGATGCGAGCGGTCCGCAAATTTAGTCTCTTGAATGCACGACATCCCGTATTTGATAGCAGATTGTCGATCAGAAGGTGCCCGTTATTTTGACGCCATTCGTGTTCACAGTTAGCACACTGGTGTTGTTCCAAGTCAGGTGCGACGTCGAGATCACCTTAGCAGCGAGTGGCTATGCCGCCCGCTACTGGTGTCACCGATCCGTCGTCTGCTACAAGAAGCTGAGAACCGATTTGTCTGTTGGGTAATGACCTTCTAGTTTTCTCAATTCTTCGAGCTCGTCGAGCAAGTGACCTTGCCATTGGATCTCACGCCAATGCACCATGCATAGCTCGCCAAGCTTCGACCGCAGAAGACTCAGCAGCGTGTTTGGGTGTAGCAGGCGAGCGTGGTGGGCGGGAATCCACTCAACCGGATGACCCGTGACGTATTGAATCCAGTGGTCATTTGCAAACAGCGTTGGTGCGATCGACATGAGCGTTAGCTCAAATGCAGACAGCGCCTTAGTAAAACGCGTCAGCTCAAAGATCTTCGGCGTCGCCTTCCACCACTTGCCACACGCAGCGAAGATATCCTGACGCTTGGACGGAACCGATGTCTTCATAAGCCTCTTCATTTCGCTACGAATGTCGTGTCTTCGTTCGGCTTGTTCGCGCTCAGCACTCGATTAATCATGTGCAATTGCGCAAGCTCCTCAATCTCGTTACCGCTAGCTGCCATCTTGAGGGATAGCGCACTGTTAAACGCGAGCGGAGACTCAGTCGCTTTCTTCATGATGTGGTCCGGATTAGTCGCGTTTCTAAGAATTGTGGATATGCTCTCAACTTTTCTGTCCGCATCCTCGAGACGGTCGTCAAGTGTGTTCAATAGCGCCGTATTTTCATCGCTGATCATAGAGTCAGTCACCTCAACAACAGGCGAAGGAATAGACGCCTTCCGAATTTTTGTATTTGTATGA
>MBPM02000273.1:0-40502 GCA_001695595.3 Plasmopara viticola | reverse complement strand
CTAAAAACCCCTCCTTGTAGTGTACGATGGCGACAGACATGAGTGCGAGTGCCATCGGGGGCGTGAGCGCAGGCACGGGCGACTCGACAGTGGGGGCGTCTGGTCGCCCCGAGAATGCGTATGAAAAGCTTTCGCGGGAGGTCCATCAGATGCAGATCACAGGTGCTATTCACACTGATTGGCTAGAAAATCCCAAGGGCTTTCTACTCAAGCCTGACTTCAAGCGGAAGGCGCAACACGTTGGCGCTGGTGGCAAGAAGCTCAATAGTTCGCGGGTCTTGAGACTGCATTTACCAGGAAATACGTACAGGGTGCGGTGGTTTGTGTTAGATGGAATGATTTTACGATATTTCAAGACTAGCACAGAGGAGCAGGAGCTGGGCGCAATTCACTTGACATCCGTGAATGCCGTTTTACCCTCCAGTGTGGCAGACGCTCCAGAACATGCTCTTGATCTCGTAAGTTTCTTTCTAGTCGATTCGGTTATTTAGAACCTAGCTCGTGTTTTAGAAATAGTATTCTAGCATACTCATTTATATCGTGTAATATATATCGCGTAGGTGTGTGCAGATCGAATTTATACCGTCGCGGGAAATGATCGGGAGGACATGGTACGGTGGGCGACAGTCTTGACATTGGTTTTGCGAGGAGAGTACAAGCCAAAGCTGATGCTGAGACCAGAGTCGTCGATTATTCGAGGCAGTTCAGTGATTCCACGACCTAGTGCAGTGGCCAAAAAGACGGCCTTGACACAGGCATCGCGATTTACCGATGCCAATGGCATGCGCATGACGGGTACGTTAACAGGCGATGGGGACGCGAAGAGCCAGGGAGACGACGATGTAAAGGAAAAGATTATTACAGTCACCTTTGACCAGCCAGGGCCTTTGCATTTGATTCTAAGAGGCACAGTGGACGACGAAGTGATGGTGTGCGGGTTTCAAGACGGCACTGGTTCCAGTGAGCTCGGACCAGCCGAAGCTTCCAATGTCATTCGAGTGGGTGACCACTTGATATCAATCAATAATCACTATTTTACAAACATTGAATTCCAGCAAGCTGTTGATTTGATTCGAGGTGCAGGTCGGCCACTCACGTTGCGGTTCTCGCGAGTTGACTTTCAAAAGACATCAAGTGCAGACACCAGTCGCGTTGCAGAAGGTTGGGTGCTTTCAAAAGAGTCATCGGCACACCGATACCGCATTCGCATGCTGCAACTGCAGGATGACAAGGTCAAGTTATACAAACCAAGCATGCAGGGTGGTCGGGTCGACGAACCGTGTTTAGTCATCCGTATGGAACAAGTAACGGATATTCGACCGACCAACGATATGCGCGAAGTCGTATCGGCATTTACGCAGTGCCATCCGAAGCAGTGGGGTGTCACGCTCGAAGGATCCCAAAGTATTTTTACTTTTTATACCAAGAACCGTGACGATATGGTGCAGTGGGTTGATTTGCTCAAAAATTCGCCATTGTTTTCACCGAAGGCAACGAGATTGTCCATTCCAGTGCACCCCGTGGCTTTAGTGGAGTTCGATCCGTATTTGAGCCTAAAGTGGTGTTGCAGAACGATGTCGGAAAGCTGGGTGATTTGCTGCAAACGTTCTCGTGTCATTACTTTCTACTGCTTGAAGATGGCAAGATGATGTACTACGTTAATGCAAGTGCAGCTGCTATTCGCACGCGTCCGATTGGTACGATACGGTGCGACAATATCGTGAGTATCGTGCCAAGTCAAGTGACTGAAGATTCCTTGCGAAATAATGATGCGACGTTAGCAGTATCATCTAGTGATGGATTGACCGAGAATATGATGCCGTGGCGTCTTGAGTTGGGCATTTTAATCCAAGGCTCATCGCAAAAATATCGTCGACCATTTATCATGTGTTTTAGTACACAGGAAATGATGATGAAGTGGGGAATTGCAATCGGCAAAGAGGCCAAGCGGTTGACCGGGCAAGAGTACGATCTGTCATCGATCAGCCGCCGTGCCTCACGCAGTAATAGCCTAATGTACGCTTCTCGTCAATCCGAAATGCCAATGACACGGCCGACAATATCGCGACTGATATCAAACCCGGCCAAGTATGTTGATCCAAATGTACTCGAGTCATCGCGTCTGTATCGTAGTCTTAAGGATGTCACGCTTAGAGCAGCTACACGTGGTTGGTTTTTTGTCAAGAAGCCGCGCAGTGTAGGATTGAGTGCGTACCACCCGCGATTTCTCGTTCTGATCGACAATCAGCTCATGTTTTTTAAGTATGAGGTGCTTGAGGAAGAAAGCTTACACTCTTATGCTAGCATGTTGGATCTTCGCAATATTAAGGATGTGAGAGAAGCTGAGTCTGGTTTTCAAGAAAATCTCGACTTTACAATTCAATTAAGCACTGCGAACGGTATCCTCTGGATGGTACGAGGCCGCATGTATTTAAATTGCCCCTTAGTGACTGACATTCAGTTGTTTTCTTGTTTAGTTGGTGGCCGAGAATTATGCGCAGAAGGAAGCTTGGTTGTCAGCTTTAATATGGCTGTCTGATTACTACTACCGAGCTGTTGATAGCGACGATGGCATCACAACGGCTATCAGTGATGCCAAGCGAATTGCACTCAACACTGCTGGGATTATGGTGCCGATTCAGAGTTTGAGAGGCCTAACAGCATTACTAGCCAGGACGTGGATTCAAAGGAAGCGGACCGACTCGCGACGGCGGGAATTACAAAAGAGCGAATATCGGCCACGAGTTTTAGCGCCATGCTGACAGATGACTTTACGGGAATCGGTGGCGACATACAAATTGCTGGCAAACGAGTATTCGCCGCGATCTCCAGCGGTGTCTTTCGCTACTACGAGTCACAGAGTGATTACGAAAGTGAGTGGGGGGACGCCATCGATGCTATATCTTTGAAAGATATTGAAGAAGTGCATTCAGACGGCTTGGATTTGGGCAGCTTTGTGGTTAAAGTCAATGGTGAAAAGGAGGTGCGAATGGTTGCAGAAAGTGTTAAATTGGCCAAGCGCTGGATGCTCGTCATGTGCTGTTGCGGCGACTTGGTGCTAAAGAAGGTGCCACACGCCGATTACTGGGCCAGCACAAAGCCAAAGGAGGCATGGATCTGGAAGCTCGATCGGTTGTACCAGATCTTCCGACGTCGGTATTTTTCTTTGCGCAACCATCAACTAGTATTTTATACAGGACAGGGAGGTCGTATGCTTGGTATGATCTCGTTGCCTTGCATTTTCCACCTTCAAATGTCGAAGGTGTGGACGCGCAGTAAAGACGAAGCAGATTTTTACCAGCTTGAAGTAAGTTTTGCGGTTCCAACAGCCGCCGAGGAGAGCTCGCGCACGGACCAAATTGGGGATTTTTACGCTTTCCTCTTAGCTTTTGATACAGAAAAGCAGCTGAAAGAATGGGCAAGTGCAATCTATGACTGCTGCACGAACTCCATGTCGCTGAAGGGAAATGCGACGTTGTCGCCTCTCGGTGACATACAAGTGCTTCCAAAGGAGTTGCTGAAGACTTCGACTTTCGACCATAGCGATGATGCTTTCTTTAAAACGACGGGGTTGCCAGTCGATTCGACAATTCCGCGGTCTATCCCTAAGGCAACAGCATCGACCAATGAGTTTAGCTCAAGTGGGTGGTTGTATTACCGCACCTCGAAGGAAGAGCGCATCCGGTTGCGCTACTTTATGCAATGGGGCTACGAATTGTCGATATTTAAGCATGAAGTGTTGGCAGATGGGGTGACTGCAATCCGCTACGGTGTCATTGATTGCCGTGCGTTGGTAGACGTGCGTTTTGCGTACATTAACTCGCCTGAAAACGCGGTAGAGCTCATTCTTGGGTCCAAGACGAGCGTAATTATCATCCCACGTACGGATCAAGAAGCTGTCATGTGGCGC
The DNA here is from genome assembly GCA_001695595.3 of Plasmopara viticola. NCBI lineage: Eukaryota > Oomycota > Peronosporomycetes > Peronosporales > Peronosporaceae > Plasmopara > Plasmopara viticola. The sequence continues at coordinate 36,592 of MBPM02000273.1, read as the reverse complement.
AACTCACTACTTGATGTGAAGCGTGCGTATGGCACTTTAGAGTGCGGGAAGAACAAGGAGGACACGTTTGGCTCAGGCGTCTTCATTAGTCATGGCAGTGCCTTTTCAGCGCACAGGGACAATGAAGACTTGTTGCGATCGCAGATTGAATCGACGGTAATTTACTCGTCAAATCTTCAGGACTGGGATGGTCGCAACTGGATACCAAAGTATTTTGTGCTGACGAGCTCGCGCGTCCTCATCATGTCGCTTGCGTTGCACCTCTATGATGAAGAACCCGACATTCTTGGTTCATTTGCGACAAAGGATATCGTCGAAGTTCGGGCGTGTAATGAGAACGAAGAAGCCGAAACTGGCCATTGCAAGTCAGCGTGCGTCGTGATGCTGCGACCACAATCGAATGCTACTATTTCCAATCAAATGGTCATCAAATGTGATTCTATCGGTACGTCTATTAGTGATGTAAGAGCAAAGCCAAGACGCTGAATTTATATGTTGTCTATATACCAGATCACTGCTTGAAGTGGATGCGTCTTCTGTGCAGCAGCAATGGAAAGCTTGAGCTAAAGAAGAATGCGGCTACGGGCTACTGGGGCAGTGTAAACCGCATTGCGTCGCTTTCGCGTCACCAAAGCTTTCTGGCCTCGGCACCCCTGTCAGCAGCCATTGCCGATGCCAATCCAACCTCAAGGACATCAGTCCATGCGCGTAGAATGACTCGCCAGGATGCGGCACGAAAGTACGTTCAACGGTTACTGCTATGTCTTTTGAATGATGGCTGACGGTAAATTGCTTACTGCCAGGCGCACTTCCGAGCTCATTATGAACCGCAAAAGCATTATGGGAACGTGAGGAGCAGCAAATCATGTAGTAGTATATACAGGACAGTTTTTCATGCTGCTCTCCATTGACTCTAATTATACACGCATTCGACGTCCCATACGTGATTTGGTATCCCACTTTATTGATTAGAAATCAGCACTCGCTGCAGATGAATCGACTGGCTCACCCTCCAGCAAGACGAAGCTGGAAGCTCGAGACAGCTTCAAAAGGTCCTCAGCAGGTGGTGCAAGGCGAGACACGGGTGCTAAGCCCTTCGACTGTTCGCCGTTATCTTGTGCTGTTGACGAGGGCGGCGTCATCGTGTGGCGATGCTTAGCCCCCACGACGATGGGCTTGTAATCTAATTCAGTATCACTACTTCCCCACGAAGTCCAGCTATTGCCGCGACGAGCAGCACGTTTGATTTCCTTGATGTCAGCCGCCGTAAATTGCAACAACGTCGTAAGAACTGGCACTAATCGTGCCTGCTCGGAAGTGCCGGGACGAAACGACATGTACTGCACAACCACATTTTTCAAGTATTCCATATTGACACCATCCCGTCGCTGGTTTTGCAGCATTGCCTTTAATTCCTCGGCAAGTCGTTGCTTGTCCTCACGAAATTCCTGGATCTCGCGCTGGGCTATTTCAAGTTGTTGAGACAGCGTCTGCATTTGTGCGGCTTGTTCTCGTTGTTCCGCTTCGCGCTTGGCTTGTAATTGGGCCAATTCTAAGATTTTCCGATTGTCCGCCCCACCGGAGCGAACATCTTCTTCTACTTCGGTGAGACGCGCGCTCAAACGCGCAATTTCTTTTTCCTTTTTCAGCACGGCTTGAAGTGCCAGCTTCGACTTGTGCTTACTTTCTGCTTCCACGCGATCAAGCTCGCGTCGAAACGTATGCTTCTCATTCTCAACTGCAGCTTGCAGCGCTAGCTGAGCCTTCTCGCGCTCCCGTTGAAAGTTCGCTTCTTGCTCAAGCACTTCGCGCTGGACATTCTCAAGATCCTGCTTTACTGCAGATTCACTCTTCTTTATGCGCTCCATTTCAGCTTTGGCAGCCTGAACTTGCGTCTCCATCTCCTGCTGCGCAATTTTACTATTCGCGGCGTCGCGCAAAGCACTTTCAATGAGGGCAACTTGCTCGGCCAGCTTGCCAGCCATGCTCATGTTTTCCGTCTGCAATCTTGTGGCCAGTGCCATGCGATCAGATAAAGATTTTTTAGTTTCCGCTAAATCTAAACTCAAATTGTCTACTTGGAGGGTCATTTCCCTCAAAGACAAGCCAAGTCCTTCTTCATGCTCATGCGCGGTCTCGAGTTTACGCTCCAGCGTCTTGCAACGCCCTTGTAGTTTTTCCTTTTCTTGACACAGCTCGGTTTTTGCAGTCATTAGTGTACGCCGCTCAGCATGTACGCGCTCCAGTTCGCCTTCTTTTTCTTTTCGCAGCATCTCGAAATTTTCGTGATGTTTGTCGCGCATCTCATCGAGTTGGGTCTTCAGCTTCGCCACCTCCTTTTCACTCTCAAAGTATCGACGCTCATACTCTTCGACCTTCGTCGCGTGCGCTTCAAGGCTATCAGCAGCCATCGCGAGATCTTTCCGCAAATTAGGCACCTGTTTCTGTAGCTCCATGAGCTCCGATGTCATGGATGTCTGAGACGTAGACATCCTTACAATTTGCTTTTTCTTCTCTTCCAGCTCTGTCTCTAGTGTCTCCATCTTGCTTTTTGCTGCATCACTGGCTGTAATAAGATTTTCGAGCTTGGATGTCCAATACGCGCGCTCTTCTTCCATTTGCTTCTCCAATGCTGCCTTGGCCTCGTGTGCTCGTTCATGCTCCTTTTCAAGCTCAAGCTTGGAGTCAGTCAAAGCGGCCACTTTATTCTCGGAAGCAATCTCCTTTTCCTTACATTCAGCTTTTTCTTTAGCCAAACGGCTTAAATCCTCCTTAAGCTCTTCCACTAACGCCTGTGCGGCTTCACGCTCGGTGATTGCCTGTAACAAACTATCTTCAGCGTCGCACAACTTCTTCTGTAGCGACTGGTTTTCGTGCGCAAGATCTGCCGATTCGAACTTTACACGTTCTAAGTCTTGTATTAAGGATAGATCTTCATCTTGTTTCATTATCTTTTGTGAAGCATCCTCCGGAACTTTTACTCGATTTTGCAATGACACGACTTCTGCTTGTAGAGCTTCACAACTCGTGTTTTTGACAGCAAGCAGACCTTGTAAGCGGTCCATCTCAGCGCGTAAATCAGTCACTGCCCCTTCCGTGGCTTCCATCTTTGCTTCTGACGACACAATGGCTGCTGTCTGTTGCATATTTTCCAATTGATCATGAAGGCGACAATGCTCTGCCTTGACAGCCTCAATCGCTGCTTCGACCTCCTCTTCCGGACGCTCGTCCAAAAGTTCAGCCATTGAATCCACTACTGTCTGCTGTAATGCTTCAATTTTGTCTAGCAAACGCCCATTCTCGGCTTTGGCAGCGTCCAGCTCAGACTGCTGTTCCTCCAAAGCAGCAGCCATGATCGCTTCCACTTCGGCTTTAGTTATGGTTGAGAGATCTGTGGGCAACGCTTGAACGTGACTATCAAGCCGCGTGCTGTCCGCCTCGTGGTTTGTTTCCTCGACTTTTATCACCTCATTTACTTGATCGTCCAACGCAGTAGGCGAGGGTTGCATCGCTTCCAGTTGTCCTTCAAGATGTGCATTATGAGCCTTCGCCGCTTCCAAATCCAGCCCTTGCAAATTGACGTCCACCTCAAAGCTTTTCATTTCTTGCCTCTCTTGCTCCATCGACACGGTAGCGGCTTCTTGATGCAAACACTTTGCAAGCTCCATTTTCTCGTGCTCAACAGTCGCAAGCGCTACCGCGGCTTGCTTCTGCTCTTCTTCTCTCTGCTTTAAACTCGCTTCCATTTCCAACGACATGTCTTGCATCCTCCTCTCGAACTCCTCAAGCCGTTGCGTCTTTTCACAATTATCAGCAATCTGCTCCTCCCACTTAAATTTCCACTCGCGCTCTTTCTCTTCCAATCTTTGCTTTTCGTCAACCAAATCTCGTGTCACTTGTTCTTGCTGCTCGTTCCTTTCCTTAAGCTTCTGCTCCAACTCCTGGGTCTGTTGTGCACTCTGTCTCAACTGTTCTCGCATCCTGTCTACCTGCTGCATTGCTTCATCCATCTGTGCGTCTTCGTACGGGACATTTTGATGATCCCCCGCCAGTAAATCAATCTCCTCGTAAGTCTTAACGGGGACAGGCGACAAATGGAGTAAATTTACGCTTTCTACAGGTGCCTGGACCTTGTTTTCGTCTTCATATTGCGCATTAGCCGATGCGCGGTACTTCATTTTCAATGCGTCCACATCAATGGATCCCTCAAGGGTACTATCCGTTCGGACGCACGCAGCAACGTCTAGCCCTAGCTCAACCTCTAAAAAGCCTTGCAAAGCCTGTACATCCGCTTCGTATCGATTCGCAGCTGCTACTTTGCTCTGATTTTTTTGATATTGTAACTTCATGAGCTTATTCTGCCGTGTGAGCTTCATACTGAGCGCCAGGAGCTCCTCGTACGTCATACGACTGGTACTGATACCCCCTTCCTCGGTATGAGAGAGAGAAGAAGATGCCTCGCCATTATCAAGTGATGCATTCGTTTTTGCAGTACGAAGGAAGTGCAATCCCTTGGAAAGACCCCCACGCCCGAGCTCGCGCATCTGCTCGAGCTTTTCTTTTTTCTTGAGCATCGGCGTCTTCCTTTAATGTGGGACGTCGGGAAAATAATAATATCGAGATTGTACGGTATTATAGTATGCCAAAGGCTTATCTTCGTGGAGTGCTATATCGGAAGAAGTTCCGTTATATTAAAGGCACGCCACGCTTTATTAGAGAGAGCTGCAAGAAGATGCGAAACGAATTGTCCTTATATCCGTGCCTCTTTTTGGAATTGAACCCACCCAGATTTAGCGCTCACGTGACGCGCAATCCGAGCAGGGCGCAATTGCGACAAAGGTAGTGACTGTCAATGCGCTGACTCTATTTATTGGTCTAACCTCGTGTCAACAGCGACACGGATGGGCAAGTCAAACGCGGCATTTGAGCTCTGACGATTGTACTCTACAGTAACTCTGCGTTTTGAAGCTTCATCCTACTTTAGAGAGAGCTAGCGTTCAACAAGACTGTACACTTTCTAATAAATTTCGCTTTTTGTTGTAATTTACGCGAGATACCCGTGTGTAAAGAAGAAAAGTTTTTGAGCACTGTAAATGCTGTGTAGTTTATAAAACAGTCACAATCGTTGATTCACGACTGCTTCGTAGATTTCTAATCCATAAGTGACTCGATTCCCGGTGGTTTTCCCTAGAAGGTCCAAGAGTCTGCATAGTCGTTTGTATGTCCGTGACGCTAGCGTCGTCACCTATTTGTATCGTAGCAGAACCTACGTGGCCGCTTGACTAGCACCTTCTGCTTTCACCAGCACAGCTGGCCTTATCCATCTCCATATACGTAGTAGCCGGTCTTTTGCTGTTGTCATCAGCTCAGTATGAAGCTCAAGCAATAGTAACTTGCTTGACAACTCGAGTTTCCACAAAGAAGAGTGGGACCACAGTCTGTTAATCCTTTACTAGAGAATTATACGAAATTGATATGTTCTAAAAATGAGTATTTCCAAAACCAATTAGCGAAAAGACGATCGCTCCCTTCATATATATTACAATGGCGCGAAAGAGGATATTTACACAGTTGAGTAATTAGTTGCTGTAAGGTATCATCGACTACCGATTTTACTTACAATTACGCGCTTGACGAGCCATTCATCACACGGCTCCTGCAACGAACAGTCGCACCTGAGAAGCGATCGGCCGCTATCATCGATAGGTCGCGACCGTTTGTCCACGTACGAGTAAAGACATGGAAGTGATCGCAATGTTGGTCCCGGGGGCGGATGGAGGATACCAATCGGCGTTCGCAGTCGCATAGCTATACTGACGAGCAGTGTATGGTCGCCATGCTTAAATTTCTTCATCATCTGGCAAAGCGCTTTCTTTAAACAGAAAATTTTGGTCAGAGAATCTGAGAATGGCGTTTGAGAGTCGCTGCCGCGTTAAAATCTTGTCTGACGCCGTGATATCGATCGACGATGCATCTAGGAATCCAGGCAGCGGGTAGATCCTAGAGGCGAAAGCTCTTCGTGGCGGTGTGTACTCGTGGGTCCAAAAAGCAATCTCAGCCTTGCAATAGTGATGAGAAGTTGACCTCTTGTGGTCGTATGATCACTGCCTCAGCTACGCTGTCGGCTGTAAAAACCTCTTCAATCTCTGCCATGGATACATCGTCCAGCTCAAGTAGAGCATTATCTTTTTTTCGGCCAAAGCGATATTTGTTTTTGTAAATTTGTATATGACCGAAAGCCAACCTCAATTTTCGTTCTGTTTTTATTGCTCAAGATGCATTGCTTGACGTGCGCTATGCGTTGCCATCTTCTCCTTGCCATAACGTTGACGCACCAATGCCTACGCCGTCCTCGAACGAAAACGTTTCTCTGCTCAGCGGGATATGGACTGCTCTGCATTGAATGGCAGCCCTCCAGATACCTCGCCCTCTGACTGACCTTTTCATACCGTACAGATGTCAACACGACGGTTGCTTGGTGAATTACACATGCAGCGTCAGATCTACGTCCGTAATCTCTTGACCTACAGCCAGCCATACCGTGTATGCTGTGCGGCGAGACTCGAGTTAATACAAAGTATGCCATCACCAGCATGCAGCGAAAGCTTATTCCTACGGGCATCGCTTAGTGATTCACCCACAGTTTGGACTTCCATTCTTAACGCCGTCAGTGTCCATCTCTTTTATTGAAATGTTTAACACGGCAACCGACTTGATTCAGTGTCTGCTATATCAATGCTTCAACTTTCGAACAGAGATGCGAAATGACTCGCCAAATTGAGCAAATCGGGTGACACTTATAGTCTTCAAAGCTTCAATCAATCCACCTATAATTTACAGCACTTCAAACATGCCTTACTCAGGATGAGCTTATACCTCGCATTCAGGCTCAATATCAAACCACTTTTTAATGCTGTTAATGAGTAGATCAATGCAAACAGCAACAATCATTCGTTAGTGTGCTTTAGAGCCTCAGCATGTGGCTGACTTATTTTAGCAATATAGCCTTGAGAGTGATTGTTATATGCCTTAAAGTCAGCGACGATAGTTTCTGTTCTGGCAAAAGCCTTAGCCAATGTCTCAACCAGGCTTGCCAGCCCAATCCGTTTTATAGAGCACAAAGATCTTCAACGCTAAGCCCTATCGACCTTTCATCCCCTAAAGATCGACATGACTTGTTTCCTTCTAGCAAACCACACAACGCCTGCTTGGTGTCAACGTATCCCCGCGGCATAATGGACACCTGATTGACCGCAGATTCTAGGCTTGGAGCGCTTGGCGCAGGAAACATATATGCTACAAATGATGGGTACCACAATAGATGAAAGATCGAATAGACCAATATGCTCATTTTTGCTCGGAGATCTACCTCTGGATAATGTACACAGCTAGAAGTCGGACCGCTCGATTGGCCCTGGCATTGCGAGCCTCTCCGTACCCATCCCTCCTATAGATAAGACAAGACATCGAGTGTCGTTTTTATGGACTATACAAGAACCTGGCTACATCGCACCGGTACACACTTTGTCTACAGACACGGATTCAAACCTCCTTTACAAGAAGACTCATGACCATTCCAGCCAGCAAGGCACGTCACCTTTAAATACAATTCGCCAAATTCTTTTTGTCTTGGTGGATTTCCTGGATGGCATAACAATTTGCATCAGCTGACATTTTAGCTTAACCTAAGTGGCAATATCGCCTACACTGGAGTATTGCGATTTAATGCCCATTTAAAATTACCCTTTCGAGATTCAAATGACCAGAGTCAGTATCTTTTGCTTCATCTGCAACTTGGCAGAAATTATACGTATTTAAACTTTTTTTCCCAAGACAGAATATCTTTTTCTCCTTCTCGCTGGCGGTCTTCATGCTCACCGTAAGCGGCTGGGACTCGGGTGAGGGTTTGTCCTTAGGTGCTTATAATATTGATGCATATGACTGAGCCATCTGTAGATGACTTTCTCTAAATGCGCATAGATTGCGTCGGCCGCGCAGCAAAAGGTTACGAGCCAAGCAAGACACGCAATTTTTATTCGTCTCATACTCACTATCAGGTGCCGTATGGTCACTGGTACTCGCGCTGGTAGGAAGACCGAGCGCAAAGGCACTTCAGAAAAGCACTTAGATCACCTTAAGGCTCGTACATGGTTAAGAATTCTGAGAGTATGAAACGTCTCAAAACATTCCATAGATCATCGTCTCCGTCGTCTGAAAATTGCTGTTTTGCGCCAATACATGACCGTAATAGGTCCGATACAAAATTACTCATGAAATCTTAAGTAAGGCATAGGTTTTCTAAATCAAACAGTACTCTTTTTTTAATCGTTAATATTAACAGTTAGAACACTTTGTGTAAGCGTCTATATTCTATTTGAACTGAACGCAATCGCATCACATGTCTCGCTAATTACATTCAGACTACTTTTGCAAAGTCGGATAGCTAATCATGCAAGGAAAATGGGCTTAAATAGATGACCGGACAGAAAAGGTTTCTTAAGCCTTTTCTTCGCCAATCATAAAAGCACATATTCTTTCAGAACTTAGCGGAATTTTTGGGTGTCGAAAATCATGTATATGAAAGTGTGTTAAAATCGTCATTGTGTGGACCACATTATTGAGCGTAAATTTACTTATTGATAATTTGTTAGTAGACTTTCTGCGCGACCGCCCATTAAATTTTTTTGTCACCGAACGATCGTCTGCTATAAACATCTGCGAACAAGTCCCAGTAGTGTTTACCGAATCGCCACAAATCTCTATCCGAAATGTGATAGTGACGGAAATAGGTGCCGAATGCATTATCCTACCCGTCTCGCGCACGAACACCACGATGTTAATGCTGCTTTTTAGGTTTCGACAAGTCGAACACAAAATATAGACTCATTTATGCAAGTAGTCAACCGAAAGCAATAGGTTGTGGAGGAACATGTGAGCCAAAATTTATCCCTTTGTCGGGTCTTTCGGGTTTTAAATACTTGGCTACCCACTTTACATGCGAGGTGATGAAACTATTTACAAGCTTTCATGACGAAGCATCATGCGCCTTCAAAATTACGGTCTCCATCGTTTGAAGCAAGGACTTAAATTATATTACTCTAGACTTTCTGCTCACGTACCCATGCGGTCGCTGTCGGGAATGACCTTGGCTTTTTCACCTGCGATAAAGAGTTAAAGATTATCTTCGTTATACATGCAGGACAAGTCAGTTCAGAGCACTTCGACAGCCATTTTACTTTGCCAACATTTATTCTACTTTGATTATCTTTTTTTATAATAGATTTGCCGCCGTCCCGGTCAGAATAGGCTTCAAAGGACACTTAGCCGAAAATTCACCAGTAAGTCTTTAATGGCAATGAACTTGGCTGTCTTGAGACGCCTGGTCCCAAAGAGATAATTTGCAAACGATGCTAAATGCCAGGACAGATTTCTGCTCAAGAAGCAACCAAATGCAGGCTCTCCCAGAATCACTTGGTGTTCTTCGCAAAATATTACAGACGCTTAAGAAGCACTTATAGTAAGCAGCAAATAGCTCGCTGGGTCTGATCACTCAAACAAATACTTTCGTGTCCGTAAACCCAAAGAGTTTTTACTCTATGCAGATCCCATGGCTGCTCACGATGGAACCATTTCATTGCCACAAAAAATACAATTTGTTGATGTTAGCCTATTTATTTGGCCTTGTGGCCTCGAAAAAGTGCCTCAAATGAGTTGTAAAACGCCGACCGCTCGTTTATGCGCTGCAAGATTAGTCGTCACTAAAGTATCGTCTTGTCGTTTGTGACTAAATAGCCAAGCGTACATAAAGCGTTTGCTATCCCCTATGGGATCAGCACGCATGGCATCAGCAATTTAATTTGAAAGATGATGATGGGCATACTTACTGCCATAGAGAGTATACTTGACTCTTTATATTATATTAAATGCCAAAATCACAAAGTTGCCCGGAGACGTTGTTTGGCCTGTTCTAGAATTGGTGTTTGCCTTGACGATTTGTGAGAATTGCACAAAAAAAGTTGATGAGAAGTACGGGCAATGCGACTACCACACCATGTCATTCTCCGCTTTTAGCTAGCCCTTTTCTGAAGACACATCATTTGTACTTGGCACGAGGTCATTCTCCTCTGCACCTCTCTCTTCGGTGTTAATTTGAATGATTGACCCCATCTAACTATTTCTCTTATAAAAGATACACTGCCCTACCAAAGTTCTTTAGATATCTTAGCCAAAGTGCATTGCACTCTTTTAATCAGACTGGTCAACGTTACAAACTAAGTTATTAATGTATATTAAAAAGATGTTTACACTATAGCCAGTGTCTAAGCGAATATTACCCAGCCGTGCTTAAAACCAAAGCGCATGTGACTTGACATAACCCCCAAGCGACGTGTCAATTATAAGTATTCATCGGCAATCACGAAGCCGTATTTGTATGCTAAAAGTCAACTTAGGATCGCATTCCAATTTTGTTTTGAGATTTACGTCGCTTTTTTGCACGTTCGTTAATACTGCGTTCCTAATTTGCCATGAGGATCGGTCTGTACGTCGTGGTCAGCACCAGTGGAGACCATATAAACTCGCAGGGTCCGTGATTGCTCCATTTGCAATACTGTGAGTGCACATTTAGTCAACCCAGCTGGTGGTGCTATGATAAACATATCTACAACACAAATTTTACCGTCTTCGATAGCCGATTTTGCCAGCATAACTTGAACGCCCGCATAGAATGGTTCTGGACATGTCGTCACATCTACCTTTGGGTTTATATTAGCGAGATTTAACCTTCCAAATTTATTGCGAGCGTGTGATAGCTCAAGCATAATCTCGAAGAGCCGTAGACACAATAATTGTAGAAACACGATTAGCTAGACCTGTTGCGTGGAACTAGGTACTTGGCACATATAGCTTTACCTTGATGATCAATTGAAAGCTCGTATTTTTTCAGCCACGGCATGCTAAGCAACTTTTGTACGGCAAAAAATGATTTCGTTCGGTCGAAATATTCCTTTTTGGTGAGCAGATTGATTTTGACCCTATATACAGGATCGTCCCATTAGCCAGATGAACCGGGAATTTTTTTTAAGTTGCCCTCTCAGGACACCATCAGAAAATCAATCTCAGTATACCGTTGTAATTTGTCAACGTGCATAGTTGTCGGTGCAATAGAACAAATAGGGTTTTGGAAACGTTAGATTATATCGTTGCGAGTGCAGCCAGCAGTCCACAGCTGCAAGGTTGTAAACCGAGAGCCCTCTCAGGGCCCAAGCTTCTTCGGAGTCTATAAGCCACATCATCAATCAATCACGAGGTTATTTTCTTTAAGATATACAGTTCCCACAAGCGAAAAGTCCGCTTCGTTTCAATGTTTGAGCTGGGGATCCTAGATTGTCGCAGCCAAAGGAGGGGATGTTTCTTTGTAATACAGCGCTAAGGCTCGGTCAGCGGGCCCATGAAAAGCACTACTTAGGTTTTGTATTATAAAATATACCTGTTTTGTTGGAGCAATCATCTCTATGGCTGTACCTCCTATAAAGAGGTTTAACATTGCTCTTTCTATTACCGCTTTTCACCTTTTAAAGCTAAGTTTAAAACAATCGTTTCCTTAGGCCATCCATAAACTCGGTCACCTTGACTGGATCGGTATGCAGCGGCAGTGATGAAAGCTACTTGTTTCCCTATCTTACTTGAAGACGAGATAACGTGAGCGTTGGCAATGCTCAAAGCTGACCAAAAGTAGTGTGATGATCAGCTGATCGTTCGTGTGTTTCAAAAAATAACGTAGAGTGGATTCGTAAATGAGTTTTCACACTTTAGCTCGGCTTTCTAGATAATAAGTGCGAACGCCACATGCACCTTATCATATATGATCACGTTCGCTTCAGTACCTCCTTGACTCAGAAAAGAAAACTTTCTTCATAGTTTGAAAGCTGGTAGACTCAATTTGCGCTTACTTGGGTCGCGCAGCCTGTGCTGAATGCATAAACTTTGTTCGTAGAGCTCAAACAAATCTAACTGCTTGGCAGCAGAGAGTTCTTCGCGTTACACCTTAGGCTTAATGAAGCCAAGAACTCTTTCGAGCAGCGCGAAATTGCGCATCCGAAAAATGGAAAAAGTTGGTTCGAAAATTCTTGAACCTTGGCGAGGGTTAAGACAAACAATTTACCTAGGATTTACTTTAAGTGCTATCAGATGTAACAAAGGCAAAAGAACCACACACAGATGGAGTGTGCAGGACGGTAAACGATTTTTCGGTGAAATACAAGCGGATCGACGTTAGCACTAGACTTTGACTTAACGATTGGTACAATATTTTTGTGATTTGGTTCTATTTCTAATACCATAAAAAGCGACGAATTTACACACGGCGAATTAGACAAAATCCCTTCTGTATCTCTCGAAAATGTATTAGATGGACCAACGTTCTGTTATGGCTCTTCTCATCGCAAATCCGGCTTTTGGCACAAAAGTTCGACTTAATAGAACATTCCGTTACACGAGGGTGAGAAGATTGTTGTGTTAAAGGGATTCGATTTCTGATAATTATTGTGTCAGCGTCGTAATCTTTATAGATGTTGTCGTTGCTAGAAGGACGTCAGATGATGGAAGGCAAAATTTTGATGTGAACAAAGTAGTAAGAGTAAAGCTGTCGTACAGATTATAGAATTCAAACATAAATATTCATATGTTCACATATGTATAGATATGCTGGGCAAATACCGGCTGTCAACCGATAATATTAAGAGAGCAACTGACATTTCGGAATCAGTTTTACGACAGATACTGTATTACTAATACTCTAGTAAACTGTACTACTCGAATTTTTAGAAGCACGTACCGGTACCTTGTAATGGTGGCAAGCTTCCTTGCTCCTCTCGCCGATGTATCGAATAGCGCTAGTGCTTTCAGTGTCCCTACGAGCCAGTGTAGTGGCAGCCTTACGTCCCACTTTGTTAAATATTGCCGGTTTTTCGGTTCTAATCTTAACATTTCGTCTTCATTCGCGTCGCACGATTATATTTTGAACAATAACAACGTCTCTTTTCCGCGCGATCTTTGAGAAATTTTGCATGCCGCCCCCGACGAGATCAGCGCTCCGTCTCTTGAGTATCACTCTAACTCTCGCGTACGCACAAAGCTGCATGTGTAGAAAGCTGCGACGCAAACAAATGAGCTATCAGTGCGGACATGCTTAGCGTTTCTACCTTCATTGCACGAATTGCACCCCACAAAGCATAGCAAGATCTATCCGCCAGTCTGTCATTGACAGCAGGCTGAGTCATACCTTCGGTATGATTTCGCCCAAGGTCATGAATGAGCTGCACCAAGCTAAACTCGTACCTACGCAGTTTACTGTGCCCAAACCGGGAGAACACGCGTGGTCCCCAACTGAGCAGCGTCGCTTTTGGAAAGCCATTCAGCGATTTCCACAGGGACCGTGGACGGCCATCGCCGCCTACGTGGGCTCTAAGTCTACTCGCCAAGCCATGACCCACGCACAAAAGCTGCGACAAAAGCTTAATCGTTGGAAACGACGCGTGCACAGAGACTCGATCGGTTCCAACTACAGTGAAGTAGCCCCGCTTATGGCTCCAGTCGAAGGATATGCCGGCAGAAACCTATCGCAGTCATCGGTCGAAGATGGCAAGATGCGCAAGCTCAATTACATTGAAAATAAGAATAAGGGTATGTTCGACTGCAAACCGTTGGATATCGTAACCGATTTCAAAAGTGAGTGGCAACACTTTGACTGTTACGACTTAGTGGAGGATGCTCAAGACGATCGCTGCTTGGAGCAATTGCTCTCCGAAATTGAACCTGTGCTGGATCACGTCGCACACTTTACAAATGACTCGCGCGACACGAAGGAAGTAGCATCAGCGACGCCAGGGTACGATAGCGAGCAAGCATTGTACTTTACGCATCGAGGTGACACCGAAGGGTCGAAGCACACAGTTTTAGAGCACACGTGGAGTCAGAACCTAGATCTTTTAAAGTCTGCTCTTTATCAGCAGCAGCAGAGCACGCCGAATTCATCATCACTATTGCACTGCTCGTCCAGTCAAGGTGGTCTTCAATACAACTATATTCACCAATTGTAAACAGAAAGTCTCAGTCTTTTTGTAATTCTCTAGATGTGGCGTTGTGTCGTTTTAAACAAGAGTGCTGAAATAGGTCACTTGTAGAAGTCAGATAGGCGAGGAAATTAATAATATTTTTTATTATATTTCAATTTACATACATAAAAGATGGCGTGGAAAATTTTTCAATTGCACAATTTCGGCTAATCGCTATGCCTGCGTAGTATATTAGTCTGGTCTATATTTTCATGTAAATTATTTTTCAAAATGTCCATCAAAGCCGACAAAGCCGGCCATGAGAAAGACATGAAAAAATGGCTTTTTTTCTATCCGAGAGCACCAGTTCCAAGCACTCGTAAGGCGACCATCAATGCACGAGCCTGCATCGAAAAAGTTGTCTGCACCGCTGCCGTCAAAGCCGTGCTTGAAAAAGTCACACAGTATACGTTTTTGAAGGGGCTCCGCACCGCCGAAGTGGTCTTCAATGTATGCGCGCGTGTTAGGCTGCGCTGCAAGCGCTGGAATGTCATGCACCGTGTTGACAATAGGGCTTAATATACGCGAAATTTGCGTATACTTGTCGATAAACATAAGTGCATTAGGCACATTGTGATCACCAAGATGCACCACCGAGGAACCGATCCAGCGAGGACGCAGCTTTTGGGTGTTATGTAAAATTGAGTGCACCAATTGAGACGTCTCAGGCGCGTGCTGCATACGATTAAGCCCTTGTCCAGTGTCACGAAGACGGTACATGCTGCCACCCAGCAGATCTTCTTCTACGACCCACCAAAGACGCAGCATTGACGTTGTAATGTTCTTCCATAGCAGTAGAGATTGTAGCACGTATTCATATTGGCTCATGTGGCTGTGACTTAGCCGTGCACCGCTTTTACCGGCCCGAATTTCAAGACTAAGTCCTGACTCCGCCTTTTCCGGCTTGAAGAATTTCTCCAAAAAATCAATCATGCGCACAATCGGTGACCGGTTCGAAGCTAAGTAGCTTTGACTATCGGAAATGGACGCAAGACACAGTCGAATCTCTTCTTCTGACAATGAAGCCGACGAGTAATCACGCACAAGTTCCTCGATCGCTTGTTTCTTGTCATGCGCAAAACGCTGTAGAGCTTCTAAATCTACCAAGAGATCAGTATGCACTGCAGCTACAGACGTTGCCACCTCACATCGCGTATCACGCAGCAAATCCAAGGCAAGACGTTCCTCAAGCAGCGATGCCACCGTTTTTATAGGCTTCACACACGAAAAGCCCAAATAATTTCGAATTTCCCGCAAATTAGCGTCCTGCAATAAGTGAATCATCTTGCCGTAATTGTTGCGCATCCGTTCGGGATTCATGATTTTATAGCGACGTCCAATTTCAAAGACCTGTCGAAAAAAGTCTTCGTTGTCTTTAAATCGTTTGCCCTGCACCAGCCGGCGTCCCTCGCGAAAGTTGGTGGCAATCATGAGGCCGGACAGAACGCCAAATGCTTCGTTAAGCTCATGAATTACGCGCTTGACGGGCGAGCGATAGGATAAAACGTCCACCTTGTCCGTGTACTCACTCACGTCAAGCGCTGCATCCAGCAAATTAAATAGAGCACGCTCTTCTTCATTTAGACGCAGCGGTATATACGATGCTTCCTTCATAAGTGCTGATGGAACCTTCTCGATCTCACGTATCAACTCGTCGTCTTCGTTTTGACTATCACTCTCTACGCTCGACGAAGGATGCATGACAGGTGACAAAGAAGTTCGGTCAACCTCAACAGGCTTTCCAATAGAATGTGCAGAAGCCTCTAAAGGCTCAAGAGACGGTGGAAGCGTGGCATTGACACTGGGCAAGGCGTCACTGCTAATACCTGAAATATCCAACTTGGTATGGCGTACACGCGATCCAGCATGATGTTGAGCCTTATAGCACAATGGGCAATATACGTCTTCGCAGTCTTCGCAGCGCACGGCAGCCATCGTGTCCTCGCACTCGACGCACATGGTCAGCGCCATGTTGCTTTGGTACTGTCGTTTTTTAGTACCTTCTTTTCGTACTTAAGAGCAACCAGAGGGGGTATAATCTGTGATATTGAGAGCACCCGCCAGCGAGCGAGCAAGCGAGGCACAGCTAAAGCGCTTCAACAGAGCCTGCCAGGGGCCAATCTCTTACTTCTTTCTCCTGCACCTAGAAACAATGGGTGCGTCTAGTTTCTAGTGTGCAAGCAACTTGCTTATAGGAGTGCAACATCGATCATAAGACAATACTGAATGCTACGTTTTACAGAGGACGAAGCGTACCCCATGACTCTGCTAACCGAGGAGCTTAAGAGTGACGAGGTGGAAAATCGTATCAAGGCCATGAGGCGTTTGCGTACCGTAGCGCAAGCGTTGGGTCCCGAACGTACGCGCTCGGACTTGTTGCCATTCCTTCGTGGTAAGTGCGTGTAGTGATAAGAATTGACACGGAGTGGAAATCTGACATTTGGAATAAGTAGAAGCTACCGTAGATGAGGATGAGGTGCTCGTGGCTCTGGCAGATGAGCTTGGTGGCTTTGTCGATCTCGTGGGCGGTGCCGAGTACGCTGCCGCACTCGTGGAACCTCTTGAAGTTCTAGCGGGCGTGGAAGAGACTGTGGTGCGCGACCGCGCCGTTTTATCGTTTCAGAAAGTAGTCGCCGTCATACCGAATGTAGGCGACGTGATGGTGCCACTGGTCAAGCGTTTGGCCGAAGGAGACTGGTTCACGTCGCGCGTGTCCGTGTGCTCACTCTTTGCTTCCGTTTACGGGAAGGTGGAGGACAATGGACGGAAAAAAGAACTGCGCGAGTACGTTTTAGACTTACTTGAGCAAATGTGGATTAGATTTAACAATTTCACGGTATGTGCTTGTTGCAATGTGCAGCCTTTACCAAATGATGTGCAACGACGACACGCCCATGGTACGTCGTGCCGCTGCGTCAAATATTGGTAAATTTGCTGGTGCTATGGAGAAGGAGCACATTTCGAACATGATTTTGCCGCTTTTTCGCGCACTGACGACCGACGACCAAGACAGCGTCCGATTACTAGCCATTGAGAACTCGGCTGAAATTGCCGAGTTGCTCTCGCAGGAAGAAAATCTGCAGCAGGTGCTGCCAGTCGTGCGCTCGTCGGTTGAGGACCGTTCGTGGCGTGTCCGTTTTAGCATTGCTAGAGACTTCTTTCCGCTTTCGCGCGCAATGGGAACTCAGATTACCGAGTCGGAGCTGCTTGGCTGCTTCAGTAATCTCTTGCAGGTACGAATAGCCACGGGTTGTAGGGTGCTAAAGAGAGTATAGGAATTCACGAGCTATATGACTTTTATTGCTTTTTAAAGGATGCTGAAGCTGAAGTGCGTGCTGCTGCTGCGAAAAATTTGTCGGGCTACATTTCCATAATAAAGTCCGAGCTGTTTTTGACCGAAATATTGCCGCTGCTGTCGGCTCTGTCACAAGATACGGCCCCTAATGTTCGAAGTATGTTGTTTTGTTCGAATGAAATGCAAAGAATGTGTTATTCACATTTTTGTCTGTTGTAGCTGCTGTATCTATCGCGTGCATGGAACTTGCGCCTAAGCTAGGCGAAGCCACGTCCAAGTCGACGCTGGCCCCTCTTCTTTTGCTTTTCTTGCGCGATGAGGTTGTGGACGTGCGGCTTAACATTTTGAAACGTATGGAACTTCTTGCACAGTGGATGACATCTTTTGAGTCAGTGCTCCTTCCAGCCATCGCCGACCTGGCGCGTGACTTGCAGTGGCGTGTGCGTGAAGCAGTCATCCTGTCAATTTCTGCTTTAGCGGGTAGTCTGGGTGGTCAGTACTTTCAAGATCATTTGCTGGAAATCTACGTTAGTGCCTTTACTGACATGGTGGGCGAGGTCCGTTTGAGTGCTACAAAAATTTTGCCGCATTTGCTTGAGTCGCTGGGCAGCGATTTTATTCTTCAATACGTCATGCCGCGCCTCAATCAGATCTTCGAAAAATCTGTGATCTACCAGGAACGCGTTAACGTCCTGCATGCGCTGAAGCAAATGGCTGTCGAGCAGGCGTCAAGTGACTTGTTGGCGGTCCTGATGACGCTCGCAATTCGTGGCGCCCACGACAAGATTCCAAACGTTAGATTTGTGGCCTCTATGACCTTAGAGCAGCTGTGTAAACTCGCCGACGCCTCTGTAGTCGCTGCTCAAGTCAGGTATGGCGCCCAGCATTCTCTTTAGCACTTATGTTTTGATAACTGATTTGCTTTTGATACAGACCCTGTCTGACAGAAATGGCAAACGATTCAGACATGGACGTCAAGTACTACTCGAGTATCGCACTGGATGCGGTTCAAGGCTAAACACTGTAGAAATGTGCGGGCTCTTTCGTTATGTTCGCAGAGGTAGTTGCATCTTTCCTTAATTTCTATCTCATTCGCCTCGTGGTGTTGCTTGAACCTTTTAAACAGCTATTAGGCAATTGAATTGTTCAGGTTCTCACCTGTAGCGTAAACATAGAGGATGCTTTGCAACAACTGGCAATATGCAAATACCAAAGTAATGAATTGCACAGACATGACATGTAACGAACGTGTCATTACTTTCGAGAGGCTGTTGCGAAGACTTTGCCCAATGCCCGCTTCCATCTGCATTTTGTATAATAGAGCACTCTATACCCGCGACAAAACGATCGTCTCGACAAAGTATTGATGCCAGCGTGCATCATTCGTAATTTCGGGGTGAAAAGCTGTCACCAGAATATTATCCTTGCGCGCGGCTATGATGACATCCACGGGGTCAGAGCCGTCCGCGGGCTTAGCATTTACTACACGCGATAAAACCTCAATCTCTTCGCCTACTGAAATGATTGCCGGCGCACGAATGAAGACTGCATTGTATGGCTTGGTATCGTAACCTGGTGGACCAGCCACGAGCATTTCAAAGCTATGCACCTGCGCGCCAAAAAAGTTACGCGAGACTTCAACATCCAATCCGCCGATAAGCGTCTGGCCGCCCTCCTCCGCGTGTTTCGCCTGCTGGCTCAGCATGATCATGCCAGCGCACGTACCCCATATAGGACGACCGTCTGCGACCCATTTCTTAAGCGGATCCACAAGGCCCCATCGTACGGCTACCTTACCGATTGTGGTGCTCTCGCCTCCAGGCAACACAAGTGCGTCCACATTACCTAGCTGCTCGGGTAAACGAATGGCGAAAGCTTCCACATTCACACGTTGACCTTTCGACGTTATGGAATTTAAACTTTGCAACATGGAAATGTGCTCCTCAAATGCGCCTTGCAGCGCCAGTACGCCTACCTTGAGCGTCTTGGTGGTTTCCATGATAATCGGGTATAACTTATTTTTTGGAGCGCGACCTCTTTATATCTAATATCAAAAGAAACAGGTGAATTGTTCTACATGTACAAATATGTAATTAATTTACAAGAAATACCCTTTCCTTGCACATTCATTACCCATGGCATCTGAAGCACATTTGCGCGCGCAATATGAGGTGCGAACTGCCACTGACTATGCTATACCCACCCTTCGTCTCACCTCTTGATGCAGCTATTAATCAAGGAAAACAAGCTGCTTAAGACGAGTGTGGATAAGCTGGACCGCGAGAATCACGACCTGAAGCGCTCGGTGTACGAGTTAACGCTTAAGTATGGGTGATACTTTTTTACCAATCGCGACACCTAATGGAATCATGTTGAAGTTAAATGCATTGACCATCACTCTTTCTCACATTATAGACTGGATTCTGCGCACGCGCCTTCCTCGTCGACCCGCGCGGCAGCCGCTGAGCCATTCGCTATTGCGGATCTACTGGCAACCCCTGCTCCAAGCACTGAGGCCGCCGTTGTGTCGTCTTTCCGTCGTGCACCCGGCGATCTGACCGCTAAAGGAGACCTGTACGATGCCGACGGGGATGGAGATTCCCGCGTCCTTGTGCACAAGTCGACGCTGCGGGCGCACGGCGGCGCAGTTTATACAGCTAAGTTTTCACCTTGTGGACGGTTGCTGGCGTCCGGCAGCTTTGACTGCAAAATCATGTTGTGGGACGTGACTACTAAGTTCAACCAACCGCAGTTGGCAGCACTAGCGAGGCACGCGCAGCTTGTGATCGATTTGAGCTGGGCGGAGGATAGTGCCACACTCATATCAGGGAGTTATGATCACTCCGTCAAGCTTTGGGATGTTGAAAAGAGCGAGCTTGTGACTAGCAAAGAGGTGGATGGACTTGTGCAGTGCGTAGCGTTTAATTTGGCAGGTACGTACATGAAGATGTGACAACTGCATGAACAGCTTTCTTTACAAGTTTCCTTGTAGATAACAACCAATTCTTCTTGGGTTCCAGTAAATGCTGTTTGCATATGGCAGATGCGCGATCAGAGATCTGCCGCACGTGGACAAACGACGCCATGGTAAACGCACTTCATGTTGCTCAAGACGGTCTTACGGTTACTACGGGTGACAGCAAGGTTAATGTTTGTAATCAAAGCTATCACTGTTTAATACCTGACGCAATAATTTTTTGGTGGGTACAATGTAGGGCATGCTTAAGACCTGGGATGTTCGAATGGATGCTTGTCTTGAGGAGTTGACAGTGCTGAATGATTCAGCTAGGCACGCTATTTCGCACGTGCACGCGTCGCCTGCTAGTGACGGTGGCGATGACGGGCGATTTCTTGGTGTTAATAGCTACGACAATGTGCTGCGTGTGTATGACCGACGTTCGAAACTAATTAGCTCTCGTAGCACGAGACGCGGTCCTGGAGGTGGTAGTGACCGCCACGATAACGACCAGCTGGAGTTGATTTGCTCTGTAACGGGTCATAAAAACAAGAATTGGCCGATCAAGAGCTCATTCTTTCGTGGGGATGGCTACAAGTATAAGCTAGCACTACCGCCACGAGGGCGGGTAAAAGGAACTTTTGGTTCCGGTTCTGGTTCGGTCTCACGCCGCAAACTCACGGATGGTGACGGAGAAGGTTTTGCTGACTCAAGTGGTGAGCACGGATCCATGGACTCGTCTCGTGAAACGCTACTACTTGCAACTGGTAGCGCCGACCGCCATATTTATCTGCACGAGGTGACGCCATTTAAGTACCCTGATAGTGGGGGAGTAAGTAAGAGTAATGGCCTGAGTAAGCACACACAAACTCTAGTGCAGAAGATCGATGGCCACAATGATCGTGTGTACAGCGTGGATTTTCATCCGACAGAGCCGATTTTGGCTTCTGCTTCAGCCGACTGCTCCATTAAAATTTGGCTACCACGCTCTGGTTCCAGCTTGGTTACCCGTCTGGCGAAGTCCAAGAATTAATTACACTTAATTTGTCAAAACAAGTGCTCCACGTAAACTCATTGTTCAAAAAAGCAAGAGTGTGTTATAAATGAATGCTCACATTACTCATGAGGCAAGCAGAACACGCTTACGGCGTCGCTTACTATTAAATTGAGCTTCGGTTTGTTCTTCCTGCTTTACCCGCACTTTACGAGAGGCGCGGTCGATCCAAGTTCGCGCCTTTGACTGCCAAACGGATTCGCGAGCACGGACAATCCCGTAGGCCTCTTTACGGAGTGCAAGAATGCGATGTTGAGCGAGAGCCTGTCGACTTGCTACGGCAGCTTCTGCAAGAGCCAGCTTTCGAGCAAACACGGCTTTTTTATGCTGTGTTTTTGTGCTTGCAGCTTCCTTCATGACTTCGAGCTCGGCGCGTCTGTCTTCGGCCAATTTTGCCAAGTAGGTTCGGTGCTCTGCAGCTAACGCGGGAACAAGTTCTCCAGTTTCTCGAGCTTGACGTTGGGTTGCAGCGAATTCTGTTTCTTTCTGTTTGTAGATCTCCAGCAACTCAAGCTCTCGAGCAGCTATTTGAGCGTTAGCATCTTTACACTCATTTTCAATGAGCTGAGCAAATGCTATTTCTTCCACGGCATTCGTATCTCGCTTTTCTTTGACAAAAGCCTCCAAATCTCGTTTAGTAGTACGAATTTTCTCAGCCAAATCGTCGTCAACACGAATTTGTTCATTTGCAAGTTGTGCACCATCGTCACGTAAGGCGAGACCAGCTTCACGCAGCTCCCGTCCAAAGTACCAATCGTCGGCTTCTACGATCTCGTCATTTAAAGCTTGCAACTTTTTCCGCAACTCGACCGCAACGTCGCGTGCTGCGACATCTTGAATGTCACGGGCTTCCCACAGCCACTTCAGTGCAAGTGCCCGGGCAGCTTCGTTCAGCTCCAGCCTCCAATGCCGCGAGGGTTCTTGTCGCTCTTCATCTGAGTCAACGTGATCCTTTCTATTTGCTCTTTGAGAACGTTTGAGCTTGCGCGCATAGCGCTTCATCTCTTCGTGAGCTTCGGGTCGTGGGAAAGCGCCACCTAACCGCTTTCGAGCAGCAAGCAGCCATTTTGTGAGCACACGGCCTTCTGTAGACCCTCGCGCTACGATGATGGGAGCGAACGGTACATCGCCACCATCAGCATCGCTGCCTTCGTCACTCGAAAAGTCGTCAGCGCGCAGTGTTCTAGTAGGTCTGTTTGCCCCGATTTCCGGTGCGTGTTTTCTAGCGGTCAAGCACACATTGCAAAGCGTGGCAAATGTTGCATGCTTGCGGACGTAAGCTTTCCACAAGTCGGCATCCGTTTCGTGTGCGCCAAACTTGGTCTCAAACTCATCGATAAGTCGATCTAACGCTTGTGGATCATGCTCCTTGGCTTTGTCTTTTGCGGCTAGATCAACGTATAGCGTGTATCCGCTACCCTCGCGTTTACCACAGCTACGGCATTCATTTTGACGATTATTAGCTATGATTCCAGCCACGAGCTTGCCAAATGTTCGTCGCTTACGAGCTCGTGCCAACCAGTAGAGGGCTAAGTCACGCGGAGCTCCCTCTACCGGCCCGTTTGACCAAGATCGACGCTGTCTCTCAAGATCATCTTCGGTGTCCGAGGAGATGTCAGATCGGTCCCCCTTAAGTCGCCGTCCGTTGCCCATGTTTACAAGCTCATGGTAAAGATCGCGTATATACTCCGCATTGGGGCGGTCTTCACCAGCTGGGCCGTCTGTAGCTTGCAAAGTTCGCGGTGTGAAGATCTCTGCAAGGTGTTGCAGCACCCAAGGGCGATTGCGCTCCAAAAATCGGTGACGAAATCGCTCAGAATTGAGAGCTTGGAGATCCAAGCGCTCGCGCTCAAGTTCTTGTTGTCGACCAGCACCTAAAGCAAGCTTTGCTGCGAGCTCTTCATCCAGAGTACTGCTCACGAGATTACGTGGTTTCCATATCTTGAATTTGTCACCAAGCCGGAGACAGATAAGTTCCATTCCTCGCATCAGGTAAAAGACGACACTAATGATTAATAGCGTGATCGGGTCTCCAAAGAAGCTGTAACTGGCACGCAGACAGACAGAGATTCCAAACATGCTCAAGAGAATACCTGCAGAGTGCACCATCAGCACAAAGTAGAGTTGTGACGAGAAGCAAAGTACGTCTAGGCTTTGGCAACTAGGATGAATGCTTTCATCCGCTGCCGTGTGGGCTAATAGCCATCGTGTCTCTCGTGAGGCGAAACGATGCCTCTGGTACGCTGAGTACTCGTAGAGTTTCCACCCATGCGCCAGCTCCATCGTGTTTAGCTGCAACGCGCCAAGCACCAAGTTACTGGGGATGATGAACAGAGAAAATAGCGCGTAATACAGCAAATCCGTTTGCCGGACATTGTAAAGCGCTGGCATCTGCGTGTCACTGCTGAAAAACACTTGAAAAGCTAGCAAAATAGGAGTGATGAAGAGGTCCGTGAACACTACGCTGTAGCCTGCTATTCCTTCGAGCACGGCTTCAACCCCAGCGGCCTGTTGATCTATTTGCTCGCATACATGCTGCCACTCAGCATCGTCTTCAGTCGTTTGCTCATGAGTACGTCGCCGCCGCTTTCTCATTCTTCGTTTGAGTGCAAGGCGCCATTTTGGCCACAAAGCACGCATGTGACGCAATAGCGGTGCCGTGTACAGGTGCTCAACCATGACGAGAGTCAAGTTAACGACATAAAATGTGATGAAGCCGATAAAGTCGGCCGACCCCATTGCCATCATAATCTCGGAAGCCGACAGCACCACAGCAAAGGGCATTACCAAGAGTTTTTCGTGTAAAAAATATTCCACCACATACTCCATCACAGCCCGCAGAATTTTGAACAGAACGAGGTAGCCGTAAGTGTTGCTTGTAAATAACGGCGAATACGAGAATTCCCAGAACACCAGCATAGGCGCCATAAAGCACACAGTTGTGAGCAGAAAGTTGGCCCGTTTCCAAGCTCGTGGATCCCATAATTCGCTCCCTTCTTCTTCCTCCGCTTTCTTTGCTTCGACAAGGAAAGGATCAATGGGTCTTACGATGGACAATTCCTTGTACGCGTCGTCTTCGGGTTTGGCATCTAGAGTCTCTGGCACTAGTAATCTTGAGCCTAAGAGCAGAAGATAGAATCCAATCACAACTAGACTTAGACCGACTCGACCGCGTTTGTAGTTCTCTACCCGCGTCTTGTCCAATGAAATCTGATCAAGCCAATCACCAGCCGTGCCTTCGAATGACGCTGCGTTCGGTGAAGTGAGTGGATCTGATGAAGCTAATACGTGCCACCAGGTGTAAACGAGCATGCATACTACGCAGATCGGTACAAGTGCAAAGAAAATGCCAATAGGAGGTGGAGTGGCCACATTCTTTAGCAGCAGCTTCATGCGAAACTTGGGCGGCTGCTTCATCTTCGTGAACAAGCGATTAATCACCCAGAGAACAAACTGCAAGCAAACAAAGGACACAAATGAGAATATAGCAATACAAAAAGGCAAATGCCGTTAGTCAATGTACCCCAAGAAGCATGCTGGCTACGGCAACCAGAGTGAAGAAACCCAAGTACACATCTACGGTGAATTGAAAGAGGTTTAAGAGCGCGAACCAGTCCAGTGGTACCCAAGACACCTGCAGCGTATACTCTTTCGACGCCAGTTGGTTCGTGGCTATATTGATTGTGCATGGATAAATGTCCTTTTTGGCCAATGTCGTCAGCAATTCCGCCGACCGCGTCACTGCACACAGTTTGCCAAAATTCACGGATGCTTCCACAAGTCTCTTTTTACCACGTGTGACCTGGTAGTAGCTCAAATTCAAGTACACTTCCTGCGGCACTGCTAAAGCTACACCAGCGTCTTGCCCAACTGAACATAGTACACAGAAGGGCGTTAATACATTTAACTAACTAAGCAACTACGGCGTCTTACCTTTGACAGGAATGAGAGCCTCAGTACCCACGTAATTCTTCAAGATATCGGAGCGGCCCCAAGCTGTTCCTGTAGTGGCATCACCTTTGGCGACAAAGGCATCCGCTGCCGTTGGCTCACGCGTGAGGTAGAACAATACTGTGTCGGTGGGTGCCTCGTACCAGCGCAATTTCTCCGTCCCACCTTCGAGATTCTCCTCGTAGAGACACGGCAAACTAATGCCACGCTGAAAAGTTTCAAATGTCGTTGACGATGCTGAGGAAGTCGTGTTTGGAGTTAAGGTCGAAGCTGTCGATGATATCGACGAAAGGAAAGACTGTGTTTCTGCTACCTCGGCCGTATACTCGATGACGCACCGATCAGCATTTGGAACAAGCTTGCGCTTCCACGGATACTGGTCGACCTCGACAGTTTCGTCGTAGCTCACAAATGTACAGTCTGGGTGGGTCTCGAGCAATTTGAAAAGAAAAATGTTCGAGTCAAAGCCTCTACAGGACGAAAAGAACGGCAAGTACGAAAGAGCTAGAAACTCAGAGCCACCAAGTTCCTGAGTCCACCACGAGTCCCAACGTTGGACGACGTCGAGCGGATCCGGAACCGGGTACAGTCCAAAATATTCCTTTGGCGAGACGAGAATGTCAGACTTTGTGCTGCTGTTGCTGCTTCCATTCGCGTCTTTTATTGAGATAAGGTCACCGATCGCGTTTTGCTCAGTATTGCGAATGTAACCGCGTTTCTCAGAAAGCTCAGGATCACCGACGAAAATGTCGGACATGCGATTGATAAGAATTGTAGTAGCCACTTGTTGCTTGTAGGTGAGCGTACCGGCCACCCGAACATACTCTTCTGGTAAATTGAGTGGCAGCATGATGCCGTCCATGTCAGCTTGCTGCATGACTGCAAGGAATGTATTGGTCGATGGAGTTGACGGCGTATAGTCTGCACGTTTAGGGCCGAATACTGTCAGGTCAATCCGATCTTCTGTAAAACCGCGAGCAAAGTCGTGAATGTACAGTCCGTGGATCAGCTCCACCGCTATCGTGAGTTCCGCTTGTTCCAGTGCAGCGACACTGAACTGTACGTATCCGTGTTTATTGTCCGGGAATCCTCTGTCCATTAAGCTTCCATCCCCGAAGTAGTACGGCATTTCCTGTCGCTCACATGAGCAACAGCCTGCAAGTACTGTGGTGTCATTGTAGCTGCTATTAGCAATACTCCCCTGTAGTTCATTCGCAGAAAGCGCGTGGCGATCACAAAAGTACGGCATGTTCAGGCAGATATACACATCTCCGTCATATCTTTCTAAACACTTTTCGTACAACCGAGTCGCCGTGTCATTGTTGTTATCAGGATACGTGCAACCAGGGGGCTCGTTGCTCAAGTCGCACTTGTATTGTGGCGGACAGGGCTTGCAGTCTTGGTATACAGAAATCTGGTAGTGGGCACCGTACGTGAGGTTGCGCTCGAGTTGAGTCGTATTGATCGAAACGACAGCCACTTCAAATGGCTCGAGGATGATGCTACCCAGTCCCTGACCCGCAACTCCAGTCAAATCTTGATATTCGGAACCATGCAGCAGTCGACCGCTTGCCAATGGAATAAGACTAATGCGCTGAAGTACTTCGTTGCCTATTTTCAGGCAGTCGTATATATCGTCAGATCCAGCAGCTGACGTTGTTCCATTTGGACACTTGAGCATTTGCGAACACGCACACGCGTCCAATCGTATTAAATCTTTGTCCGTACTCTCACTAGAGCCATTTAGAAACCCAGCGATCTGTGGGGTTTCTTCTCCAAATGCCTCGATTAACTCGATCGCATGGTGCAAATCATACACGTACGGATCCACTGGATTGACGTCTGTGGTATACGTGGTCGCGACCAGCGACTGGAGTTGCTCAAATGAATGCACAGTCACGTTCTTTGTCCACCCCGTTTGAAACCACACACCAGCGCCGTCATCAGCAACTAGTGCAGTGAGATCAACAGGTTTTGAGCCACGAGTACCTGGAAATTTACATTGAATAGCTGAGTTGTGCACTTCTGGCCAGCCAAATTGCTTTGGATCGTAGACAGTAGGTGGTGCAGTGGATGGCTTCGTCGTGCACTTCCAGAGCTGAAACACGCGACGCACCACCTTTGTCTGAGCTACGCAGTCACAGTCATACCGACGCAGAGCAAAGTCCACCATTCTCCACTTGTGGTCGCGACCGCACAAACGATTCTGCTCCTCAGCTCGGTTGACAACAATTTTTCTGCTGGCATTAGAAGAATCCGAACGTGTTTTAAAAACGTCGAGTAGATCTTCGTCAACACCGTCAAAGCAGCGCATATCGTGAGCAGAGACCACCCGGATATCGCCTTCTCCGACGTATTTAGTATACTCCATGGATAAAAATGGATTACTGTCGTCACTTGAAAGTCGTCGACGAAGCGCATCGTTTGCCATCTCGCCAACAAATGGATTTGCCGTGCCGGTGGGGCAAAAGTATCCAGCTGGACACTTAAATCGCCCCTTTTGCGAATCGGCCGTACCGGCGATGCAGTACGATCCGGCTGGACACAGCTCACGAAGCTGTCCACGAGGCGAATTGAGTGTGAGATCTGGTGTTGTACTAGCTCCACAAACGTAGCCAGCCGGGCAGGGATGGGAAAAAGCATTGTCACTTGTCGTTGATGCGTCACAGACATAGCCCTCGGGGCATGGCTGCGCCTGTGATACCAGCTCATCTACTGACGTCGCTTTTGACCAGACAGAAGCCGAACAAAAGATGTCCGCTTCGCAAGTGCCTGGGAACCATTGTTGCTTGTAAAAAAAGCCCGGCGTGCAGTTGCGTGCGACGTCATAGGCTCTAGAGACTGGTAGATCGATAGCTAGCGAGCCCCGCGCAAACAGATTGGGAAGAGGATCTTGACTGTCGGAGCCATACCCTTGATGAGGAACGCCCAGTCCATTGCTGATCTCGTATAGGGGTCCATGAAATTCTGCAAAACGTTGGTACAGATCGGATCCTCGAGGTTTCGCATTCTCGTAGCAGAGTCCGTTGTCACGGTCAGGAAGGAAGTGAGCACCGCGCCCGAACTCGTCGATCCACGGCTCTAGAAGAACTCCAAAGAAAAAATTAGATCCGCGCTCAAGACATTGTGCAAACGTCAGATTGGCTGTCACGGGGGTGTACACTTCTGGCAGATCGTTGACTGTGCACGGGTTTGAAATGCCTTCACCAGGGCACACAGTTCCAGGCGCACACTCAATACATTCTTCAATGCCACGAAGCTCCCAATTTTTGGACCATGTGCCTTGGGGACAAGATAAACACGCCAGACCGTCGGCCGACAGACTTCCGCGATACGAACCTGGCGGACAAATGGTAGCAACAGCCGTGCCATCATCGTCGCACGACGTACCGGGAGGACACGGCACGCATTCGATCGACTCGATCGTCGGCGCGTAGTAGCCGGGGGAACATGCAGCTGCAGACACAGTGCCTTCTAATTGTGCAAACATGCCTTTTGATGTAGGTATCGGAGCTGCTGTTCCGGTTGGACACGTGAAACCAGGTGGACAAAGGCCTGAACCTTTGGGCGAATACGACCCTAACTCGCAGTAGAAACCCGCCGTACAATTTTGTGGGTAGCGATAGTCTCCCACACGAACTTGGTCGGCCACAACACCCTTGAGGCAATAAGTACCAGGTCGACACGGGTACGGTCTCAATCGCGTGTCGTTACGAAAGCCATCCGAAGTTGCAGTGCCTTCAAGACAGTAAAATCCTCTGGGACACAGACTATTCGGCGACGCGAGCGCTGTCTTGCTGCACACGTATCCAGGTGGACACAATGCTGGCATGACTCGACCGTACCCTGGACAAATTAAACCAACGGGACATGAAGTGCAGTTGGACTGCGCTGTCATGCCGTTAAAGGTACCAGGAGGACATGGCAACGGTGTGATGTGACCTGTTTGAGGACAGTAGGATCCAGCAGGACACGGAATACGCGTACCAAACGGACAGTAAAAGCCTGGAGCGCACTCTCCGAAGCCACGAGGGCTTGTACTCCCTTCAGGACAATACATGGACTCGAAACACGGTTGAGAGGTAGAATAGTTTTTCATAAGCGAGTCGCTTGCTGCAGTACCAGGGTGACAGTACGATCCCACGGGACATGCAACCGGACGCCGCAGCGCAAAGTCTGTGGAGTCATAGTCGAAGTACACGTCTTTTACACGAAGGTTGTCTGCGTCCGCGAGCTTTACACAGGAATCGTCGAGGCAAAATCGACCACGCAGTGGGGATTTAAACGATGAGCCTGGAGCCAATGGAAGCTGCCGTAATTCCATCCAAAACCGCGAAGGGCGAGCACTAAGCTGCAATCCAAAGTCATCCGTCTCATTGCGCCAACATCCGCTCTTACGCGCTTGAACATTGACTAGAGATGCTCGACTCCGTTGTCGACGCAGCGTTGTGGTCCTTTCAGAGGCTGAGCTTGACCCAATCATCATTCCCGTGTGGGTCAATGTCGGAGTGCACGTCGTTGCTGTGGTCGCAGTCCCTTCCAGACAATAGTGTCCTGCCGGACAGGGCTGAGCAGCTTCTTCAATGCCAGTGACGTCGCAAACGAACCCAGCTGGACACAACCGCGGTACGTGCATACCTGTATGTGGACAGTGATAGCCTATGGGACACCGAAGACACGCGGCTTGAGTAGTCTGTGGCTGGAATGTCCCGCGTGGACAGGTGGTGAAAAGTTTGTTTGCAACCCCAGGACAATACGTGCCGCGGGGACAAGGGAGTTTTCCGTTCGAGCCTTGCAGCTGCTTTGGACAGAAGTACCCCGTCGGACACGCTCCAAGAAACTCAAACTCGACGTGGCTAGTTGTAAAGTCCCGCCCGTTGTTTGATATCTCAAAAAGAGCGTGTCGAGGTTGAGTCGAATCGTGGGATTTATCCCAATTTTTGCGTGAATCGTCGGACAACATTGGGTAAACTACCTCACACAGCAACAACTTTGAGCTTATGAACGTTGCAGGATAAGTCTGTATTCCAAGACGGCAAGTCAGAGCCGTGGTATTGATAAAGTTGTGGCCATACGCAAAAATCGACAGTGGCTCATCACTGTCAAAAGCTTGAGTCGGGGCAATGGCTTCGAGCGTTTCATCTTGGTAGTATACAAAGTTAATGCCTGTGAGCGAGAATTCCTGCTGGTTGTTTGACACTTCGACGGATACAATACGCGTGAGATACTGAGGATAATAGTGTGCGTCAGGAAACAAGTAGGAAGTGCCGACAATTGGGTCAACATAGTCATTCTGGTACTCGGACAAAGACGCAAACATTAGTCCACCACTATGCGTAGGTATGGGCGGTGTAGTACACTGTATCTTTGTCGGGCTCACATACTCTCCTGGAGTCACTACATAGCCAAATCGACAGGAAAGCAAGGAGGAATTCACAAACGCTACGCCATCGACATCAATGCGAGTTCCAGCGGCATTGGCTGGCCCAAACGTGGGGAAAATTGACCGGATACCTTGTTCTTCGTAGTAAAGGAACGGAATTCGCGTATCCGTGTAGTCCTGACCATTTCGAGTCAATTCTAGCGTGAAGACACCAGGACTGTGTGGCGGCGCTATACACAATATTTCATCGTAGCTTACCCAAGCGGCTTCAATAACAATCTCAGCAAACTGGCAGCGTACAATGTCCAATTTTCCAAACGGTCCTCCAGTAATTCGAACCGAAAAGTTGCCAGTGGCAGGTCCCAACGATGGAAACACTGTGTCAATTTGTATTTCAGGATCATACGTGAAGACTTTTCCACTACTTGTGAAGGCTGCGACACCCACGAGTCCATAATTTGCGACCTCCACGTATACATCGCCTAGTATCAAGCCACTAGGTGATACGCAGGTGAAGCAGGTCGAATTTTTGAATGCTACGGCGGATGTGACGCGATCGCCAAACTTACAGCTTAAGCTGCTAATGTTTTGAAAGTTAACGCCTTTGACAACAACCTCAGTTCCTCCTTGTAACGGGCCATGGTTTGGCTCAATTGAAAATACGTCAGGAGTCAGCGTGTAGTGATAAACATTTCCACTTGTCGAATAGTCTTGACCATTACCGGATACTTCAAGAGTCACACTGACACTGGTCATACCAAAACCTTTCTGTAGTCGTGTAGTTTTCGAGTATACGGCTGACCCGCTAATAGAAGCTTGGTCGAGTGTCAGCAAAGGCATCTCGGGATACGCGCTTGGATACGCCACAATCCATTCGTATTTCCAATTCGGAAGTATGCGCCCTGACGTGACGGTGGTTCCAGCCAAACCAGGCAACAACGATAGCGCCTGGGCCAGGATCGTCGCGTTAGCATCAACCGGTATCGTCGACGTTTTCTCGGAAGTACAATAGTCACCTATAGTCAATTCAGTGCACGTTTCCTTTCCAGTCAGCAGCGTAAACGTGCCAGACAACGGCGTTAGCGTTGAAGGGTACACTATTATCTGAACAACGAGATCGGACGGAAGTGTTCCTACCAGCTCGATAGTTAGCGGAATCGGAACTTCTCTTGTGCCCTCAGTCAACAACACTAGCCACGTGAAGCCAACACCAACGGCCGAAGGATATCTATTGACGACTGCAGCTCCAAGACCCGATATTGTGGCCAAGACCGCCTTGAATTCTGCCGCAAGCATCACGGCCGATCCAGCAATGCTGCTGCGCTTCCCATTCCACACAACGAAAAACGTAACAGTCGGAGCGATAAAGCTTCTATACACCGCAATGCTTTGGATTTCACTGTGCTTTATATCTCGCGTCCGTTGTACGTCAAAGGTAAGTGTCGTGCCAGTTAAGTTTTCCGTGTCTACACTTAGCAATGACGGGGCTGCAATCGCTGCATCTAAAGACAGGAAAGTCACTTCCCACTCTATCAAGTTTCCACTTTGACTTCGTGAAACGTTTACAGATGTGAGAGCTGGCAGTTCTTGAAGCTCGCTCTGAAAGACTTCAACACTTGTATTGGACACGTCAATGTCGGCAGTTTTCACTCCTCGATAGCTCACTTGAATGGTGCCACTTAATTTGACCGTCTCTTGTGATATTAAACGAACGTGCATTGCCACATTGGAACCTACTACTAAATCGGAATCAACGACGAGAGATTGATCAGGGTATGGCATTCCATATGGAAATGTCACTTTCCACGTCATTCCCCCGGCAGAATTGGGTCCGGAGCGAAAGACTTGTACCCCATCGTCAAAAGGGATAGTTTGAAGAAGCTGTACCGCTGTCATCATGTCTTCTGACGACACATTCCACTGCAATGGCGGTGTACGTACGTGTCCGTATGAAAGCGTGAAAGTCCCACTCAGTGGTTGCACACCATTCTGCAAAGTTTCACTCGTCAACGTTGCTCCTTGTCCAATCACACTTTTGTTCACTAATTGCATTTGCGTGACATTGCCAAGTATTTCAGGAAAAGTAGCAATAAAGGCAGTCCCAAAATTTAAAGAAAGTCGCGCAATATTCACGTGCACCTCCTGCGTCTCCATTTCCATCATGTCTGACAAGAGCTTTGCGACTTCTGCTGCACTTGTATCGACATGAAAACTCCTTGAAACCTTGTCATTCAACGCAAACACTACTTCTCCCGTAAGTCGATTTCCTCGCTGGCGTTCAATCACAGCAATGGACGGTGATTCCCCTTTCAAGTCCGTCGTATGAGCTTTTAGCAACGGAACGTCACCATCCACCCTGAAAATGAGATTAGCCACGCTCCCCCACCATTCAACTGCCTCGATTGATCATCGACCTTCACTTCCTCGATAGTCGTGAGCAGATTTAATGCTGCCGATACTTCAGCCGCGGTTGCATCGAAATTTAGCAGCGGCGTTGATTCTCCACGTAATTGAAGTGCAAACTTTCCTCCTAACGTTTCCCCGCTGCCGACCGTCACCTCTGTCACCGTCTGTGTTGCCCCACATGACAAAAGCGGCACGTTTCCTGCCAATTCGATAAACGTAACCAGCCATGGTCCGCCTGCATTGCCTGCAATCACGACAGGTCCAAAGATTGTGTCATCGAACGCTTTTGTAACTTCTTCACCCGTCCAATTCACGTCAATATTGTCACTTTCACTGGTTCCCAAACTGCATACAAAGCTCCCAGTCGACAAAGCAGTTGCAATGCGCTGCTGTTCGCTTTTAGCTCCGAAAGACAGGAGGGTAACATCGAGGTTTCCCCTTCCTAAAGATAAGCCAGTGACATCTGTATTGATTGTCCGAACATGACTAGGGAATCCTTTAAATGTGAGTCTCCATTCGTATGCATTGTTTAAGAAAGAACCTGATCGAGCCACACTGATAATGTCACTCGACGTAGCGACGGCCTGAAGAACAGTCATCATCTCCTCTTCCGTCGCATCGTACGCGAGACGAGAGGTGCGGATCCCGTCGACGATTAAAGCAAATGAGCCGAAAAGAGGAGCTCCTTGTCCTTTAACAGTCTCTGACACGCCCAAAAACAAGTCGTTTGAGCCTGAATCGCCGAGTGAAACATTTACAATCTCAAGCATCGGTACGTCTCCAACACGTTCGAGGAACTCAATTGCCCAAGTGCACGAACCCAACAATCCTTGCGTACTTTTCGAGACGTCAACATTGTTGACATTGTCGAGACTTTCTAACGCCATTTCAACTTCTTGACGCGTAGCGTATGACGTTAAAGTATTCGTCTGCTGTTGCTCCATGGCAAGTCGGAATGACCCGCCAATGAACGAGGTAGCACGCAACTCAATCGTCTGCACTTCGTTGATTATCGATGAAATGGAACTCGCAACCAAGAATTCTTCACCCGAATACGCTTGTGAAGTGATTCGAATCGCCTGGATCTCGCGCACTACGTCCCCCGATACGACGAAGCGCTGAATCTCGGGCACACGGACATCTCCAGTCATGGTTATCTCCTGAACAGTCGGCTGCAGAGGTGACGATGCTATTGTGATGCGTTGTATCTCAGGAATGAAGCTTTTGGCGGCCACTTTTACGCTTTGAACCTCACGAATTGGAAGCAATGTTGGGGCAACACATTGAGCTGTCGACCTAGATAGTACCGTAGCTTTTGTTACTGCATCTCCGAATCGACACGTGACAGTCTCTGATGCTGTCGAAAAATTTCCACCGACGACCGTCACAACCTTCCCTCCTTCCAGATCTCCACTCCTTGGATCAATTTGGCTCACAAAAAGTGGATTCTCATACGCAAACGACAAATTAAAGTCGGAAAAGTCCACGTCATTGTCCGACAGCTTGACTGACACTTGTTGCGGTTTGTCGATTGCGGGTGTCCGGCAACCAACATGAGAGGTATTAGCGTACTCTGCACGCACAATTTTCCCACCAATTCGACACGAAAAGCTGCCATCTTTATCAAACGACACGCCATATAGATGCAGCAAAGTGCCACCTTTAACGACTCCATTTAGTGGCGTCAATTGAAGAGACCGTGACGCATCGACGGTGTACTCAAACGTTGCTGCAAACACGTCAAAATCAACTCCATTGGCACTGATAGATAGCCGAACGGTCCTGGCAGTATCGACTCTAGGCGCAATACACAGGATACTAGTTGAATTTACAGTTCCACGAACAACTTCCGGGCCGAACCGGCAGAAAACTAGTGATCCAGGATACACTGTCGACAATGTTAAGTGCACTGGTGTTCCCCCTCGCAGTAGACCTCTCACTGGTGTGGCCAAGACCACTTTTACGGCGCTTATATCCACTTCCACGACACTTTTCGTATCGACGACTGGAACAAAGAGAAACGGTGTGGCGGTCGAGATAAAGTCGACGCCATTATTTGAAACTTGCACGTGAGCAGTTGCAGTGGCATTGTACCGCCAATTCGTTCCGGAGAAAGGTAATGACGTTGCAAGTGATGGCGTAATGCAACTCAAGTACTCGTGACTGTAAAATTGACCTTTGACAACGACGTACATGGGGTCCATGCGACTTGGCATGGCAATAGTAAAGGCACAAGAAAGTAAAGGTGAGTCTCGCACACCGGACACGTTGAGTTTCAATTCCGTTCCTCCAGTGCATGGACCTTCACTTGGAGACATGGCGTTGAATTCAAGCTGTGGATAGTACTCAAAGACAGCAAGTGACTCGGATACAAAGTCTTGCACGTGTGGCTCCAGATATAATGCTTTTAATTTCACATACAATGTCGTAGAGTCTTGTTGTGGTGGAGCGATGCAATATACTGTTGTTGTGTCGATAAAGACAGCGTGGGCTTCTTGAGTCCCAAAGAGACATACAAGACGAGGACCAGCGACAAAGTGCTGACCCTGTAGCGTGACGTTAGTGCCTCCACTCACAGGACCCAGTGCAGGATGTATCGACAAAACCACAGGCATTGTGAGGTAAGCGTAGCTGAGGTTCGTGTCCACTACACTTTGTTCATTGACGAACAGCATGACGGGCACACACGGCGAGGCCACGCGTTCGGTCCACGTTGTCACTTCAGAGCCAAGGACGTTTTGTACATTGGCCTGGACGAGTGGAAAGTTGCACATTGTATCGTGGTCATGAGTATGAGCAGCAAGATCAAAAGAGATATCCCAGTCAAGCATCAAGTACTGTCGGTCTCCAATTACTTGAGACTGCTTTGAAACGTGCACCGAGTAGGCACTTGCACTTGTTTTTGTCTGCAAGGCTGAGACTATATCACTTCCACTTGCATTCAATCTAACGATGTCAGTCTCAATGGCTCCAACATTAAGAGTCACGAATCCGACGTCTATAGCTGGAAGAATTCCCGTTTGAAGACGAGATACACGTGTAACGACGTTGGATCCGATCAATTGTTTCGTATCGACACAAAGCAAGTCAATACTTCCACGGATCGACACAAATTCCACACGCCATGTCAGCAATTGAGACCCCATCGACGAGACGAGAACTTGATCTCCATTCAGTACAGATGACAGTGCGTTTTCAAGGTCGGCAGGAGTGCTCGTGATCAAAAGGTCGTCCGTAAACACACCATTAAGTCCAAGCCGAAAGGATCCAGTCACACGGGGTGCTTGCTCTAATGCAACCACTTGGGCAGTTGCCCTTGTACCCGTGAGTCCAGCCGTCAATACACTCAACAACTTGGTCGAACGGCGAGAAGTAAAAGTAATGGACCAACTGTACGCACCATTCGCACCCTTGACTGATCGCGTGACCACTG
>MBPM02000272.1:0-40846 GCA_001695595.3 Plasmopara viticola | reverse complement strand
GTCTAGAAAGCTAGATTTGACGTATCCCTGGCCGTGGGAAGATTTGGCGCTTCAAATGGAGCAATACTCGCTTAGGTACGCTTAGAACGCGTGCCTGCATGTTTAGAAAGCTAGATTTGACGTATCCCTGGCCGTGGAAGATTTGGCGTTCAAATGGAGCCAGTACTCGCTTTGGTTCGCTTGAAACGCGTGTCTGAGGTCCAGGAAGCGAGTATGACGTATCATGGCTGTTGAGAAGAATTGGCGCTTTAAATGGAGCAGTACTCGCTAAGGCACGCTTGCAAACGCTGTCTGCATGTCTAGGAAGCTAGATTTGACGTATCTTAGGCCGTGGGAAGAGTTGGCGCTTCAAATGGAGCAGTACTCGCTTAGGTACGCTTAGAACGCGTGTCTGCATGTCTTGGAAGCTAGCGTTTACGTATCTGATGCCGTGGGAAATTTTGGCGCTTCAAATGGAGCAGTACTCGCTTAGGTACGCTTAGAACGCGTGTCTGCATGTCTACGAAGCTAGATTGGACGTATCTGAGGCCGTGGGAAGATTTGGCGGTTCAAATAGAGCAGTACTCGCTTAGGTACGCTTAGAACGCATGTCTGCATGTCTAGAAAGCTAAATTGGACGTATCCCTGGCCGTGGGAAGATTTGGCGCTTCAAATGGAGCAGTACTCGCTAAGGTACGCTTGCAACGCGTGCCTGCATGTCTAGAAAGCTAGATTGACGTATCTGACGCCGTGGGAAGATTTGGCGCTTCAAATGGAGCAGAACTCGCTAAGGCACGCTTGCAACGCGTGCCTGCATATCTAGAAAGCTAGATTTGACGTATCCCTGGCCGTGGGAAGATTTGGCGCTTCAAATGGAGCAGTACTCGCTTCGGTACGCTTAGAACGCATGTCTGCATGTATAGAAAGCTAGATTTGACGTATCCCTGGCCGTGGGAAGATTTGGCGGTTCAAATGGAGCAGTACTCGCTTAGGTACGCTTAGAACGCATGTCTGCATGTCTAGAAAGCTAGATTTGACGTATCCCTGGCCGTGGGAAGATTTGGCGCTT
This sequence comes from Plasmopara viticola, assembly GCA_001695595.3. NCBI lineage: Eukaryota > Oomycota > Peronosporomycetes > Peronosporales > Peronosporaceae > Plasmopara > Plasmopara viticola. The sequence goes on along the minus strand of MBPM02000272.1, from coordinate 39,798 downwards.
CAAATGGAGCAATACTCGCTTAGGTACGCTTAGAACGCGTGCCTGCATGTTTAGAAAGCTAGATTTGACGTATCCCTGGCCGTGGGAAGATTTGGCGGTTCAAATGGAACAGTACTCGCTTTGGTTCGCTTGAAACGCGTGCAGGTCCAGGAAGCGAGTTTGGACGTATCATGGCTGTGAGAAGAATTGGCGCTTTAAATGGAGCAGTACTCGCTAAGGCACGCTTGCAACGCGTGTCTGCATGTCTAGGAAGCTAGATTTGACGTATCTTAGGCCGTGGGAAGAGTTGGCGCTTCAAATGGAGCAGTACTCGCTTAGGTACGCTTAGAACGCTTGTCTGCATGTCTTGGAAGCTAGCGTTTACGTATCTGATGCCGTGGGAAATTTTGGCGCTTCAAATGGAGCAGTACTCGCTTAGGTACGCTTAGAACGCGTGCCTGCATGTTTAGAAAGCTAGATTTGACGTATCCCTGGCCGTGGGAAGATTTGGCGGTTCAAATGGAGCAGTACTCGCTTTGGTTCGCTTGAAACGCGTGTCTGCAGGTCCAGGAAGCGAGTTTGGACGTATCATGGCTGTGAGAAGAATTGGCGCTTTAAATGGAGCAGTACTCGCTAAGGCACGCTTGCAACGCGTGTCTGCATGTCTAGGAAGCTAGATTTGACGTATCTTAGGCCGTGGGAAGAGTTGGCGCTTCAAATGGAGCAGTACTCGCTTAGGTACGCTTAGAACGCGTGTCTGCATGTCTTGGAAGCTAGCGTTTACGTATCTGATGCCGTGGGAAATTTTGAGGCTTCAAATGGAGCAGTACTCGCTTAGGTACGCTTAGAACGCGTGTCTGCATGTCTAGGAAGCTAGATTGGACGTATCTGAGGCCGTGGGAAGATTTGGCGGTTCAAATAGAGCAGTACTCGCTTAGGTACGCTTAGAACGCATGTCTGCATGTCTAGAAAGCTAAATTGGACGTATCCCTGGCCGTGGGAAGATTTGGCACTTCAAATGGAGCAGTACTCGCTAAGGTACGCTTGCAACGCGTGCCGGCATGTCTAGAAAACTAGATTTGACGTATCTGACGCCGTGGGAAGATTTGGCGCTTCAAATGGAGCAGAACTCGCTAAGGCACGCTTGCAACGCGTGCCTGCATATCTAGAAACCTAGATTTGACGTATCCATGGCCGTGGGAAGATTTGGCGCTTCAAATGGAGCAGTACTCGCTTCGGTACGCTTAGAACGCATGTCTGCATGTATAGAAAGCTAGATTTTACGTATCCCTGGCCGTGGGAAGATTTGGCGCTTCAAATCGAGCAGTACTCGCTTAGGTACGCTTAGAATGCGTTTCCGCATGTCTAGAAAGCTAAATTTGACGTATCCCTGGCCTTGGGAAGATTTGGCGGTTCAAATGGAGCAGTACTCGCTTAGGTACGCTTAGAACGCATGTCTGCATGTCTAGAAAGCTAGATTTGACGTATATCTGGCCGTGGGAAGATTTGGCGCTTCAAATGGAGCAATACTCGCTTAGGTACGCTTAGAACGCTTGTCTGCATGTCTTGGAAGCTAGCATTTACGTATCTGATGCCGTGGGAAATTTTGGCGCTTCAAATGGAGCAGTACTCGCTTAGGTACGCTTAGAACGCGTGCCTGCATGTTTAGAAAGCTAGATTTGACGTATCCCTGGCCGTGGGAAGATTTGGCGGTTCAAATGGAGCAGTACTCGCTTTGGTTCGCTTGAAACGCGTGTCTGCAGGTCCAGGAAGCGAGTTTGGACGTATCATGGCTGTGAGAAGAATTGGCGCTTTAAATGGAGCAGTACTCGCTAAGGCACGCTTGCAACGCGTGTCTGCATGTCTAGGAAGCTAGATTTGACGTATCTTAGGCCGTGGGAAGAGTTGGCGCTTCAAATGGAGCAGTACTCGCTTAGGTACGCTTAGAACGCGTGTCTGCATGTCTTGGAAGCTAGCGTTTACGTATCTGATGCCGTGGGAAATTTTGAGGCTTCAAATGGAGCAGTACTCGCTTAGGTACGCTTAGAACGCGTGTCTGCATGTCTAGGAAGCTAGATTGGACGTATCTGAGGCCGTGGGAAGATTTGGCGGTTCAAATAGAGCAGTACTCGCTTAGGTACGCTCCGAACGCGTGTCTGCATGTCAAGGAAGCTAGATTTTTCGTACCTGACGCATTGAGAAGATTTGGCGCTTCAAATGGAGCAGTACTCGCTTAGGCACGCTTGAAACGCGTGTCTGCATGTCCAGGAAGCTAATTTTGACGTATCCCTGGCCGTGGGAAGATTTGGCACTTCAAATGGAGCAGAACTCGCTAAGGCACGCTTGCAACGCGTGCCTGCATGTCTAGAAAGCTAGATTTTACGTATTCCTGGCCGTGGGAAGATTTGGCGCTTCAAATGGAGCAGTACTCGCTTAGGTACGCTTAGAACGCGTGCCTGCATGACTCGAAAGCTAGATTTGACGTATCCCTGGCCGTGGAAAGATTTGGCGCTTCAAATGGAGCAGTACTTGCTTAGGTAAGCTCAGAACGCATGTCTGCATATCTAGCAAGCTAGATTTGACGTATCCCTGGCCGTAGGAAGATTTGGCGCTTCGAATAGAGCAGTACTCGCTTAGGTACGCTTAGAACGCATGTCTGCATGTCTAGGAAGCTAGATTGGACGTATCTGAGGCCGTGGGAAAATTTGGCGCTTTAAATGGAGCAGAACCCGCTAAGGTACGCTTAGAACGCTTGTCCGCATGTCAAGAAAGCTAGAATCGACGTATCTGAGGCCGTGGGAAGAATTGGCGCTTCAAATGAAGCAGTACTCGCTAAGGTACGCTTAGAACGCGTGCCTGCATGTCAAGAAAGCTAAACTTGACGTATCCCTGGCCGTGGGAAGAATTGGCGCTTCAAATGGAGCAGTAGTCGCTTAGGTACGCTTAGAACGCGTGCCTGCATGTCTGGAAAGCTAGAATTGACGTATCCCTGGCCTTGGGAAGCTTTGGCACTTCAAATGGAGCAGAATTCGCTAAGGCACGCTTGCAACGCGTGCCTGCATGTCTAGAAAACTAGATTTGACGTATCCCTGGCCGTGGGGAGATTTGGCGCTTCAAATGGAGCAGTACTCGCTAAGGCACGCTTGAAACGCGTGTCTGCATGTCTAGGAAGCTAGATTGGACGTATTTGAAGCCGTGAGAAATATTGGCGCTTCAAGTGGAGCAGTACTCGCTTAGCTAAGCTTAGAACACGTGCCTGCATGTCTAGAAAGCTAAATTTGACGTATCCCTGGCCGTGGAAAGATTTGGCGCTTCAAATGGAGCAGTACTCGCTTAGGTACGCTTAGAACGCATGTCTGCATGTCTAGGAAGCTAAATTTGACGTATCCCTGGCCGTGGGAAGATTTGGCGCTTCAAATGGAACAGTACTCGCTAAGGCACGCTTGCAACGCGTGCCTGCATGTTTAAAAAGCTAGATTTGACGTATCCTTGGCCGTGGTAAGATTTGGCGGTTCAAATGGAGCAGTACCTAGTACGCCAAGAACGCATGTCTGCATGTCTAGCAAGCTAGATTTGACGTATCCCTGGCCGTGGGAAGATTTGGCGCTTCAAAAAGAGCAGTACTCGCTTAGGTACGCTTAGAACGCTTGTCTGCATGTCTAGGAAACTAGATTGGACGTATCTGACGCCGTGGGAAGATTTGGCGCTTTAAATGGAGCAAAACCCGCTAAGGCACGCTTGCAACGCGTGCCTGCATGTCTAGAAAACTAGATTTCACGTATCCCTGGCCGTGGGAAGATTTGGCGCTTCAAATGGAGCAGTACTCGCTAAGGCACGCTTGAAACGCGTGTCTGCATGTCTAGGAAGCTAGATTGGACGTATTTGAAGCCGTGAGAAATATTGGCGCTTCAAGTGGAGCAGTACTCGCTTAGGTACGCTTAGAACGCGTGCCTGCATGACTCGAAAGCTAGATTTGACGTATCCCTGGCCGTGGAAAGATTTGGCGCTTCAAATGGAGCAGTACTTGCTTAGGTAAGCTCAGAACGCATGTCTGCATATCTAGCAAGCTAGATTTGACGTATCCCTGGCCGTAGGAAGATTTGGCGCTTCAAATAGAGCAGTACTCATTTAGGTACGCTTAGAACGCATGTCTGCATGTCTAGGAAGCTAGATTGGACGTATCTGAGGCCGTGGGAAGAATTGGCGCTTCAAATGAAGCAGTACTCGCTAAGGTCCGCTTAGAACGCGTGCCTGCATGTCAAGAAAGCTAAACTTGACGTATCCCTGGTCGTGGGAAGAATTGGCGCTTCAAATGGAGCAGTACTCGCTAAGGCACGATTGCAACGCGTGCCTGCATGTCTAGAAAGCTAAATTTGACGTATCCCTGGCCGTGGGAAGATTTGGCGCTTCAATTGGAGCAGTACTCGCTTAGGTACGCTTAGAACGCGTGCCTGCATGTATAGAAAGCTAGAATTGACGTATCTGACGCCGTGGGAAGCTTTGGCGCTTCAAATGGAGCAGAACTCGCTAAGGCACGCTTGCAACGCGTGCCTGCATGTCTAGAAAACTAGATTTGACGTATCCCTGGCCGTGGGGAGATTTGGCGCTTCAAATGGAGCAGTACTCGCTAAGGCACGCTTGAAACGCGTGTCTGCATGTCTAGGAAGCTAGATTGGACGTATTTGAAGCCGTGAGAAATATTGGCGCTTCAAGTGGAGCAGTACTCGCTTAGCTAAGCTTAGAACACGTGCCTGCATGTCTAGAAAGCTGAATTTGACGTATCCCTGGCCGTGGAAAGATTTGGCGCTTCAAATGGAGCAGTACTCGCTTAGGTACGCTTAGAACGCATGTCTGCATGTCTAGAAAGCTAGATTTGACGTATCCCTGGCCGTGGGAAGATTTGGCGCTTCAAATGGAGCGGTACTCGCTTAGGTAGGCTTAGAACGCATGTCTGCATGTCTAGGAAGCTAGATTGGACGTATCTGACGCTGTGGGAAGATTTGGCGCTTCAAATGGAGCAGTACTCGCTTAGGTACGCTTAGAACGCGTGTCTGCATGTCAAGAAAGCTAGAATTGACGTATCTGACGCCGTGGGAAGATTTGGCACTTCAAATGGATCAGAACTCGCTAAGGCACGCTTGGAACGCGTGCCTGCATTTCTAGAAAACTAGATTTGACGTATCCCTGGCCGTGGGAAGATTTGGCGCTTCAAATGGAGCAGTACTCGCTAAGGCACGCTTGAAACGCGTGTCTGCATGTCTAGGAAGCTAGATTTGACGTATCTGAGGCCGTGGGAAGAATTGGCGCTTCAAATGGAGCAGTACTCGTTAAGGTACGCTTAGAACGCGTGCCTGCATGTCAAGAAAGCTAAATTTGACGTATCCCTGGCCGTGGGAAGATTTGGCGCTTCAAATGGAACAGTACTCGCTAAGGCACGCTTGCAACGCGTGCCTGCATGTTTAAAAAGCTAGATTTGACGTATCCTTGGCCGTGGTAAGATTTGGCGGTTCAAATGGAGCAGTACCTAGTACGCCAAGAACGCATGTCTGCATGTCTAGCAAGCTAGATTTGACGTATCCCTGGCCGTGGGAAGATTTGGCGCTTCAAAAAGAGCAGTACTCGCTTAGGTACGCTTAGAACGCATGTCTGCATGTCTAGAAAGCTAGATTGGACGTATCTGACGCCGTGGGAAGATTTGGCGCTTTAAATGGAGCAAAACCCGCTAAGGTACGCTTAGAACGCTTGTCAGCATGTCAAGAAAGCTAGAATTGACGTATCTGAGGCCGTGGGAAATATTGGCGCTTCAAATGGAGCAGTACTCGCTTAGGTACGCTTAGAATGCGTTTCTGCATGTCAAGAAAGCTAAATTTGACGTATTCCTGGCCGTGGGAAGAATTGGCGCTTCAAATGGAGCAGTACTCGCTAAGGCACGCTTAGAACGCGTGCCTGCATGTCTCGAAAGCTAAATTTGACGTATCTGACGCCGTGGGAAGATTTGGCGCTTCAAATGGAGCAGTACTCGCTAAGACACGCTTGCAAACGTGTGCCTGCATGTCTAGAAAGCTAGATTTGACGTATCCCTGGCCGTGGTCTAGAAAGCTAGATTTGACGTATCCCTGGCCGTGGGAAGATTTGGCGCTTCAAATGGAGCAGTACTCGCTTAGGTACGCTTAGAACGCATGTCTGCATGTCTAGAAAGCTAAATTTGACGTATCCCTGGCCGTGGGAAGATTTGGCGCTTCAAATGGAACAGTACTCGCTAAGGCACGCTTGCAACGCGTGCCTGCATGTTTAAAAAGCTAGATTTGACGTATCCTTGGCCGTGGTAAGATTTGGCGGTTCAAATGGAGCAGTACCTAGTACGCCAAGAACGCATGTCTGCATGTCTAGCAAGCTAGATTTGACGTATCCCTGGCCGTGGGAAGATTTGGCGCTTCAAAAAGAGCAGTACTCGCTTAGGTACGCTTAGAACGCATGTCTGCATGTCTAGGAAACTAGATTGGACGTATCTGACGCCGTGGGAAGATTTGGCGCTTTAAATGGAGCAAAACCCGCTAAGGTACGCTTAGAACGCTTGTCAGCATGTCAAGAAAGCTAGAATTGACGTATCTGAGGCCATGGGAAATATTGGCGCTTCAAATGGAGCAGTACTCGCTTAGGTACGCTTAGAATGCGTTTCTGCATGTCAAGAAAGCTAAATTTGACGTATTCCTGGCCGTGGGAAGAATTGGCGCTTCAAATGGAGCAGTACTCGCTAAGGCACGCTTAGAACGCGTGCCTGCATGTCTCGAAAGCTAAATTTGACGTATCTGACGCCGAGGGAAGATTTGGCGCTTCAAATGGAGCAGTACTCGCTAAGACACGCTTGCAAACGTGTGCCTGCATGTCTAGAAAGCTAGATTTGACGTATCCCTGGCCGTGGTCTAGAAAGCTAGATTTGACGTATCCCTGGCCGTGGGAAAATTTGGCGCTTCAAATGGAGCAGTACTCGCTTAGGTACGCTTAGAACGCATGTCTGCATGTCTAGAAAGCTAGAATTGACGTATCTGACGCCGTGGGAAGATTTGGCGCTTAAAATGGAGCAGTACTCGCTAAGGCACGCTTGCAACGCGTGTCTGCATGTCTAGGAAGCTAGATTTGACGTATCTGAGGCCGTGGGAAGAATTGGCGCTTCAAATGGAGCAGTACTCGTTAAGGTACGCTTAGAACGCGTGCCTGCATGTCAAGAAAGCTCAATTTGACGTATCCCTGGCCGTGGGAAGATTTGGCGCTTCAAATGGAACAGTGAGCTAAGGCACGCTTGCAACGCGTGCCTGCATGTTTAAAAAGCTAGATTTGACGTATCCCTGGCCGTGGGAAGATTTGGCGGTTCAAATGGAGCAGTACTCGCTTAGGTACGCTTAGAACGCGTATCCGCATGTCTAGAAAGATAGATTTTTTACGTATCCCTGGCCGTGGGAAGAATTGGCGCTTTAAATGGAGCAGTACTCGCTTTAGTACGCTTGAAACGCATGTCTGCATGTCTAGGAAGCTAGATTTTACGTATCTGACGCCGTGGGAAGATTTGGCGCTTTAAATGGAGCAGTGCTCGCTTAGGTACGCTTAGAACGCATGTCTGCATGTCTAGGAAGCTAGATTTGACGTATCTGAGGCCGTGGGAAGAATTGGCGCTTCAATTGAAGCAGTACTCGCTTAGTACGCTTGCAACGCGTGTCTGCATGTCTAGGAAGCTAGATTTGACGTATCTGAGGCCGTGGGAAGAATTGGCGCTTCAAACGGAGCAGTACTCGCTAAGGTACGCTAGCAACGCGTGCCTGCATGTCTAGAAAGCTAAATTTGACGTATCCCTGGCCGTGGGAAGTTTTGGCGCTTCAAATGGAGCGGTACTCGCTTGGGTACGCTAGCAACGCGTGCCTGCATATCTAGAAAGTAAAATTTGACGAATCCCTGGCCGTGGGAAATTTTGGCGCTTCAAATGGAGCAGTACTCGCTAAGGCACGCTTGCAACGCGTGCCTGTATATCTAAAAAGCTAGATTTGACGTATCTTTGGCCGTGGGAAGATTTGGCGCTTTTAATGGTGCAGTACTCGCTTTGGTACCCTTGTAACGCGTGTCTGCATGTCCAGGAAGCCAGATTGGACGTATCTGAGGCCGTGGGAAGAATTGGCGCTTCAATTTGAGCAGTACTCGCTTAGTACGCTTGCAACGCGTGTCTGCATGTCTAGGAAGCGAGATTTGACGTATCTGAGGCCGTGGGAAGATTTGGCGCTTCAAATAGAGCAGAACCCGCTAAGGTACGCTTAGAACGCGTGTCTGCATGTCTAGGAAGCTAAATTTGACGTATCTTTGGCCGTGGGAAGATTTGGCGCTTCAAATAGAGCAGAACCCGCTAAGGTACGCTTAGAACGCGTGTCTGCATGTCTACGAAGCTAGATTTGACGTATCTGAGGCCGTGGGAAGAATTGGCGCTTCAAACGGAGCAGTACTCGCTAAGGTACGCTAGCAACGCGTGCCTGCATGTCTAGAAAGCTAAATTTGACGTATCCCTGGCCGTGGGAAGATTTGGCGCTTCAAATGGAGCAGTACTCGCTAAGGTACGCTAGCAACGCGTGCCTGCATATCTAGAAAGTAAAATTTGACGAATCCCTGGCCGTGGGAAATTTTGGCGCTTCAAATGGAGCAGTACTCGCTAAGGTACGCTAGCAACGCGTGCCTGCATGTCTAGAAAGCTAGATTTGACGTATCTGAGGCCGTGGGAAGATTTGGCGCTTCAAATAGAGCAGAACCCGCTAAGGTACGCTTAGAACGCGTGTCTGCATGTCTAGGAAGCTAGATTTGACGTATCTGAGGCCGTGGGAAGAATTGGCGCTTCAAACGGAGCAGTACTCGCTAAGGTACGCTAGCAACGCGTGCCTGCATGTCTAGAAAGCTAAATTTGACGTATCCCTGGCCGTGGGAAGAATTGGCGCTTCAAATGGAGCAGTACTCGCTAAGGTACGCTAGCAACGCGTGCCTGCATATCTAGAAAGTAAAATTTGACGAATCCCTGGCCGTGGGAAATTTTGGCGCTTCAAATGGAGCAGTACTCGCTAAGGTACGCTAGCAACGCGTGCCTGCATGTCTAGAAAGCTAGATTTGACGTATCTGAGGCCGTGGGAAGATTTGGCGCTTCAAATGGAGCAGAACCCGCTAAGGTACGCTTAGAACGCGTGTCTGCATGTCTAGGAAGCTAGATTTGACGTATCTGAGGCCGTGGGAAGAATTGGCGCTTCAAACGGAGCAGTACTCGCTAAGGTACGCTAGCAACGCGTGCCTGCATTTATAGAAAGCTAGATTTGACGTATCCCTGGCCGTGGGAAGAATTGGCGCTTCAAATGGAGCAGTACTCGCTAAGGTACGCTAGCAACGCGTGCCTGCATATCTAGAAAGTAAAATTTGACGAATCCCTGGCCGTGGGAAATTTTGGCGTTTCAAATGGAGCAGTATTTGCTAAGGTACGCTAGCAACGCGTGCCTGCATGTCTAGAAAGCTAGATTTGACGAATCCCTGGCCGTGGGAAATTTTGGCGCTTCAAATGGAGCAGTACTCGCTAATGTACGCTAGCAACGCGTGCCTGCATTTATAGAAAGCTAGATTTGACGTATCCCTGGCCGTGGGAAGAATTGGCGCTTCAAATGGAGCAGTACTCGCTAAGGTACGCTAGCAACGCGTGCCTGCATATCTAGAAAGTAAAATTTGACGAATCCCTGGCCGTGGGAAATTTTGGCGTTTCAAATGGAGCAGTATTTGCTAAGGTACGCTAGCAACGCGTGCCTGCATGTCTAGAAAGCTAGATTTGACGAATCCCTGGCCGTGGGAAATTTTGGCGCTTCAAATGGAGCAGTACTCGCTAATGTACGCTAGCAACGCGTGCCTGCATTTATAGAAAGCTAGATTTGACGTATCTGAGCCGTGGGAAGATTTGGCGCTTCAAATGGAGCAGTACTCGCTAATGCACGCTAGCAACGCGTGCCTGCATGTCTAGAAAGCCAAATTTGACGTATCCCTGGCCGTGGGAAGAATTGGCGCTTCAAATGGAGCAGTACTCGCTAAGGTACGCTAGCAACGCGTGCCTGCATATCTAGAAAGTAAATTTGACGAATCCCTGGCCGTGGGAAATTTTGGCGCTTCAAATGGAGCAGTACTCGCTAAGGTACGCTAGCAACGCGTGCCTGCATGTATAGAAAGCTAGATTTGACGTATCTGAGGCCGTGGGAAGATTTGGCGCTTCAAATGGAGCAGTACTCGCTAATGCACGCTAGCAACGCGTGCCTGCATGTCTAGAAAGCTAAATTTGACGTATCCCTGGCCGTGGGAAGATTTGGCGCTTCAAATGGAACAGTACTCGCTAAGGCACGCTTGCAACGCGTGCCTGCATGTTTAAAAAGCTAGATTTGACGTATCCTTGGCCGTGGTAAGATTTGGCGGTTCAAATGGAGCAGTACCTAGTACGCCAAGAACGCATGTCTGCATGTCTAGCAAGCTAGATTTGACGTATCCCTGGCCGTGGGAAGATTTGGCGCTTCAAATAGAGCAGTACTCGCTTAGGTACGCTTAGAACGCGTGTCTGCATGTCTAGGAAGCTAGATTGGACGTATCTGACGCCGTGGGAAGATTTGGCGCTTTAAATGGAGCAAAACCCGCTAAGGCACGCTTGCAACGCGTGCCTGCATGTCTAGAAAACTAGATTTGACGTATCCCTGGCCGTGGGAAGATTTGGCGCTTCAAATGGAGCAGTACTCGCTAAGGCACGCTTGAACGCGTGTCTGCATGTCTAGGAAGCTAGATTGACGTATTGAAGCCGTGAGAAATTTGGCGCTTCAAATGGAGCAGTACTCGCTACGCTTAGAACGCGTGCCTGCATGTCGAAAGCTAGATTTGACGTATCCCTGGCCGTGGAAGATTTGGCGCTTCAAATGGAGCAGTACTTGCTAGGTAGCTAGAACGCATGTATGCATATCTAGAAGCTAGATTTGACGTGTCCCTGGCCGTGGGAAGATTTGGCGCTTCAAATGGAGCAGTACTCGCTTAGGTACGCTTAGAACGCGTGCTGCATGTCTAGAAAGCTAGATTGGACGTATCTGAGGCCGTGGGAAAATTTGGCGCTTTAAATGGAGCAGAACCCGCTAAGGTACGCTTAGAACGCTTGTCCGCATGTCAAGAAAGCTAGAATTGACGTATCTGAGGCCGTGGGAAATTGGCGCTTCAAATGAGCAGTACTCGCTAAGGTCGCTTAGAACGCGTGCCTGCATGTCAAGAAAGCTAAACTTGACGTATCCCTGGCCGTGGGAAGAATTGGCGCTTCAAATGGAGCAGTACTCGCTAAGGTACGCTAGCAACGCGTGCCTGCATATCTAGAAAGTAATTTGACGAATCCCTGGCCGCGGGAAATTTGGCGCTTCAAATGGAGCAGTACTCGCTAAGGTACGCTAGCAACGCGTGCCTGCATGTATAGAAAGCTAGATTTGACGTATCTGAGGCCGTGGGAAGATTTGGCGCTTCAAATGGAGCAGTACTCGCTAATGCACGCTAGCAACGCGTGTCTGCATGTCTAGGAAGCTAGATTTGACGAATCTGAGGCCGTGGGAAGAATTGGCGCTTCAAATGGAGCAGTACTCGCTAAGGTACGCTAGCAACGCGTGCCTGCATATCTAGAAAGCTAATTTGACGAATCCCTGGCCGTGGGAAATTTGGCGCTTCAAATGGAGCAGTACTCGCTAAGGTACGCTAGCAACGCGTGCCTGCATGTATAGAAAGCTAGATTTGACGTATCTGAGGCCGTGGGAAGATTTGGCGCTTCAAATGGAGCAGTACTCGCTAATGCACGCTAGCAACGCGTGCCTGCATGTCTAGAAAGCTAAATTTGACGAATCCCTGGCCGTGGGAAATTTTGGCGCTTCAAATGGAGCAGTACTCGCTAAGGTACGCTAGCAACGCGTGCCTGCATGTCTAGAAAGCTAGATTTGACGTATCTGAGGCCGTGGGAAGATTTGGCGCTTCAAATGGAGCAACTCGCTAAGGTACGCTTAGCAACGCGTGCTGCATGTCTAGAAAGCTAGATTTGACGAATCTGAGGCCGTGGGAAGAATTGGCGCTTCAAAATGGAGCAGTACTCGCTAAGGTACGCTAGCAACGCGTGCCTGCATATCTAGAAAGCTAATTTGACGAATCCCTCGCCGTGGGAAGATTTGGCGCTTCAAATGGAGCAGAACTCGCTATGGCACACTTGCAACGCGTGCCTGCATGTCTTGAAAGCTAGAATTGACGTATCCCCCCGTGGGAAGATTTGGCGCTTCAAATGGAGCAGTACTCGCTTAGGTACGCTTACAACGCGTGCCTGCATGTCTAGAAAGCTAAATTTGACGTATCCCTGGCCGTGGGAAGATTTGGCGCTTCAAATGGAGCAGTACTCGCTAAGGTACGCTAGCAACGCGTGCCTGCATGTCTAGAAAGCTAGATTTGACGTATCTGAGGCCGTGGGAAGATTTGGCGCTTCAAATGGAGCAGAACTCGCTAAGGTACGCTTGCAACGCGTGTCTGCATGTCTAGGAAGCTAGATTTGACGTATCTGAGGCCGTGGGAAGAATTGGCGCTTCAAATGGAGCAGTACTCGCTAAGGTACGCTTGCAACGCGTGCCTGCATGTCTAGAAAGCTAATTTGACGAATCCCTGGCCGTGGGAAATTTTGGCGCTTCAAATGGAGCAGTACTCGCTAAGGTACGCTAGCAACGCGTGCCTGCATTATAGAAAGCTAGATTTGACGTATCTGAGGCCGTGGGAAGATTTGGCGCTTCAAATGGAGCAGTACTCGCTAATACGCTAGCAACGCGTGCCTGCATGTCTAGAAAGCTAGATTGACGTATCCCCCCGTGGGAAGAATTGGCGCTTCAAATGGAGCAGTACTCGCCAAGGTACGCTTGCAACGCGTGCCTGCATGTCTAGAAAGCTAAATTTGACGAAACCCTGGCCGTGGGAAGATTTGGCGCTTCAAATGGAGCAGTACTCGCTAAGGTACGCTTGCAACGCGTGCCTGCATGTCTAGAAAGCTAGATTTGACGTATCTGAGGCCGTGGGAAGATTTGGCGCTTCAAATGGAGCAGTACTCGCTAAGGTACGCTTGCAACGCGTGCCTGCATGTCTAGAAAGCTAAATTTGACGAATCCCTGGCCGTGGGAAATTTTGGCGCTTCAAATGGAGCAGTACTCGCTAAGGTACGCTAGCAACGCGTGCCTGCATGTCTAGAAAGCTAGATTTGACGTATCCCTGGCCGTGGGAAGATTTGGCGCTTCAAATGGAGCAGTACTCGCTAAGGTACGCTTGCAACGCGTGTCTGCATGTCTAGAAAGCTAGATTTGACGTATCTGAGGCCGTGGGAAGATTTGGCGCTTCAAATGGAGCAGTACTCGCTAAGGTACGCTAGCAACGCGTGCCTGCATGTCTAGAAAGCTAAATTTGACGAATCCCTGGCCGTGGGAAGATTTGGCGCTTCAAATGGAGCAGTACTCGCTAAGGTACGCTAGCAACGCGTGCCTGCATGTATAGAAAGCTAGATTTGACGTATCTGAGGCCGTGGGAAGATTTGGCGCTTCAAATGGAGCAGTACTCGCTAATGCACGCTAGCAACGCGTGTCTGCATGTCTAGAAAGCTAATTTGACGAATCCCTGGCCGTGGGAAATTTTGGCGCTTCAAATGGAGCAGTACTCGCTAAGGTACGCTAGCAACGCGTGCCTGCATGTATAGAAAGCTAGATTTGACGTATCTGAGGCCGTGGGAAGATTTGGCGCTTCAAATGGAGCAGTACTCGCTAAGGCACGCTAGCAACGCGTGCCTGCATGTCTAGAAAGCTAATTTGACGAATCCCTGGCCGTGGGAAATTTTGGCGCTTCAAATGGAGCAGTACTCGCTAAGGTACGCTAGCAACGCGTGCCTGCATGTCTAGAAAGCTAGATTTGACGTATCTGAGGCCGTGGGAAGATTTGGCGCTTCAAATGGAGCAGTACTCGCTAAGGTACGCTTGCAACGCGTGTCTGCATGTCTAGAAAGCTAGATTTGACGAATCTGGCCGTGGGAAATTTGGCGCTTCAAATGGAGCAGTACTCGCTAAGGTACGCTAGCAACGCGTGCCTGCATGTCTAGAAAGCTAGATTTGACGTATCTGAGGCCGTGGGAAGATTTGGCGCTTCAAATGGAGCAGTACTCGCTAAGGTACGCTTAGAACGCGTGTCTGCATGTCTAGAAAGCTAGATTTGACGTATCTGAGGCCGTGGGAAGAATTTGCGCTTCAAATGGAGCAGTACTCGCTAAGGTACGCTAGCAACGCGTGCCTGCATATCTAGAAAGTAATTTGACGAATCTGGCCGTGGGAAATTTTGGCGCTTCAAATGGAGCAGTACTCGCTAAGGTACGCTAGCAACGCGTGCCTGCATGTCTAGAAAGCTAGATTTGACGTATCTGAGGCCGTGGGAAGATTTGGCGCTTCAAATGGAGCAGTACTCGCTAATGCACGCTAGCAACGCGTGCCTGCATGTCTAGAAAGCTAAATTTGACGAATCCCTGGCCGTGGGAAATTTTGGCGCTTCAAATGGAGCAGTACTCGCTAAGGTACGCTAGCAACGCGTGCCTGCATGTATAGAAAGCTAGATTTGACGTATTGAGGCCGTGGGAAGATTTGGCGCTTCAAATGGAGCAGTACTCGCTAATGCACGCTAGCAACGCGTGCCTGCATGTCTAGAAAGCTAAATTTGACGAATCCCTGGCCGTGGGAAATTTTGGCGCTTCAAATGGAGCAGTACTCGCTAAGGTACGCTAGCAACGCGTGCCTGCATGTCTAGAAAGCTAGATTTGACGTATCTGAGGCCGTGGGAAGATTTGGCGCTTCAAATGGAGCAGTACTCGCTAAGGTACGCTTGCAACGCGTGTCTGCATGTCTAGAAAGCTAAATTTGACGAAACTCTGGCCGTGGGAAGATTTGGCGCTTCAAATGGAGCAGTACTCGCTAAGGTACGCTTGCAACGCGTGCCTGCATGTCTAGAAAGCTAGATTTGACGTATCTGAGGCCGTGGGAAGATTTGGCGCTTCAAATGGAGCAGTACTCGCTAAGGTACGCTTAGAACGCGTGTCTGCATGTCTAGGAAGCTAGATTTGACGTATCTGAGGCCGTGGGAAGATTTGGCGCTTCAAATGGAGCAGTACTCGCTAAGGTACGCTTGCAACGCGTGCCTGCATGTCTAGAAGCTAGATTTGACGTATCTGAGGTCGTGGGAAGAATTGGCGCTTCAAACGGAGCAGTACTCGCTAATGCACGCTAGCAACGCGTGCCTGCATGTCTAGAAAGCTAAATTTGACGAATCCCTGGCCGTGGGAAATTTTGGCGCTTCAAATGGAGCAGTACTCGCTAAGGTACGCTAGCAACGCGTGCCTGCATGTATAGAAAGCTAGATTTGACGTATCTGAGGCCGTGGGAAGATTTGGCGCTTCAAATGGAGCAGTACTCGCTAATGCACGCTAGCAACGCGTGTCTGCATGTCTAGAAAGCTAAATTTGACGAATCCCTGGCCGTGGGAAATTTTGGCGCTTCAAATGGAGCAGTACTCGCTAAGGTACGCTAGCAACGCGTGCCTGCATGTCTAGAAAGCTAGATTTGACGTATCTGAGGCCGTGGGAAGATTTGGCGCTTCAAAAAGAGCAGAACCCGCTAAGGTACGCTTAGAACGCGTGTCTGCATGTCTAGGAAGCTAGATTTGACGTATCTGAGGCCGTGGGAAGAATTGGCGCTTCAAATGGAGCAGTACTCGCTAAGGTACGCTAGCAACGCGTGCCTGCATGTCTAGAAAGCTAATTTGACGAATCCCTGGCCGTGGGAAATTTTGGCGCTTCAAATGGAGCAGTACTCGCTAAGGTACGCTAGCAACGCGTGCCTGCATGTATAGAAAGCTAGATTTGACGTATCTGAGGCCGTGGGAAGATTTGGCGCTTCAAATGGAGCAGTACTCGCTAATGCACGCTAGCAACGCGTGTCTGCATGTCTAGAAAGCTAAATTTGACGAATCTGGCCGTGGGAAATTTTGGCGCTTCAAATGGAGCAGTACTCGCTAAGGTACGCTAGCAACGCGTGCCTGCATGTATAGAAAGCTAGATTTGACGTATCTGAGGCCGTGGGAAGATTTGGCGCTTCAAATGGAGCAGTACTCGCTAATGCACGCTAGCAACGCGTGCCTGCATGTCTAGAAAGCTAAATTTGACGAATCCCTGGCCGTGGGAAATTTTGGCGCTTCAAATGGAGCAGTACTCGCTAAGGTACGCTAGCAACGCGTGCCTGCATGTCTAGAAAGCTAGATTTGACGTATCTGAGGCCGTGGGAAGATTTGGCGCTTCAAATGGAGCAGTACTCGCTAATACGCTAGCAACGCGTGTCTGCATGTCTAGAAAGCTAATTTGACGAATCCCTGGCCGTGGGAAATTTGGCGCTTCAAATGGAGCAGTACTCGCTAAGGTACGCTAGCAACGCGTGCCTGCATGTCTAGAAAGCTAGATTTGACGTATCTGAGGCCGTGGGAAGATTTGGCGCTTCAAATGGAGCAGTACTCGCTAAGGTACGCTTAGAACGCGTGTCTGCATGTCTAGGAAGCTAGATTTGACGTATCTGAGGCCGTGGGAAGAATTGGCGCTTCAAATGGAGCAGTACTCGCTAAGGTACGCTTGCAACGCGTGCCTGCATGTCTAGAAAGCTAGTTTGACGTATCTGAGGCCGTGGGAAGAATTGGCGCTTCAAATGGAGCAGTACTCGCTAAGGTACGCTTGCAACGCGTGCCTGCATGTCTAGAAAGCTAAATTTGACGAATCCCTGGCCGTGGGAAATTTTGGCGCTTCAAATGGAGCAGTACTCGCTAAGGTACGCTAGCAACGCGTGCCTGCATGTATAGAAAGCTAGATTTGACGTATCTGAGGCCGTGGGAAGATTTGGCGCTTCAAATGGAGCAGTACTCGCTAAGGTACGCTAGCAACGCGTGCCTGCATGTCAAAAAAAGCAAGCTAAGTTTGACGAATCCCTGGCCGTGGGAAATTTTGGCGCTTCAAATGGAGCAGTACTCGCTTAGGTACGCTTAGAACGCATGTCTGCATGTCTAGGAAGCTAAATTTGACGTATCTGAGGCCGTGGGAAGAATTGGCGCTTCAAATGGAGCAGTACTCGCTAAGGTACGCTTGCAACGCGTGCCTGCATGTCTAGAAAGCTAGATTGACGTATCCCTGGCCGTGGGAAGAATTGGCGCTTCAAATGGAGCAGAACTCGCTAAGGTACGCTAGCAACGCGTGCTTGCATATCTAGAAAGTAAAATTTGACGAATCCCTGGCCGTGGGAAATTTTGGCGCTTCAAATGGAGCAGTCCTCGCTATGGTACGCTTATAACGCGTGCTGCATGTCTAGAAAACTAGATTTGACGTATCTGACGCCGTGGGAAGATTTGGCGCTTCAAATGGAGCAGTACTCGCTAAGGTACGCTAGCAACGCGTGCCTGCATGTCAAAAAAAGCAAGCTAAGTTTGACGAATCCCTGGCCGTGGGAAATTTTGGCGCTTCAAATGGAGCAGTACTCGCTAAGGTACGCTAGCAACGCGTGCCTGCATGTTAGAAAGCTAGATTTGACGTATCTGAGGCCGTGGGAAGATTTGGCGCTTCAAATGGAGCAGTACTCGCTAAGGTACGCTAGCAACGCGTGCCTGCATGTCTAGAAAGCTAGATTTGACGTATCTGAGGCCGTGGGAAGATTTGGCGCTTCAAATGGAGCAGTACTCGCTAAGGTACGCTTACAACGCGTGTCTGCATTTCTAGGAAGCTAGATTTGACGTATCCGAGGCCGTGGGAAGAATTGGCGCTTCAAATGGAGCGGTACTCGCTAAGGTACGCTAGCAACGCGTGCCTGCATGTCTAGAAAGCTAAATTTGACGAATCCCTGGTCGTGGGAAGATTTGGCGCTTCAAATGGAGCAGTACTCGCTAAGGTACGCTTGCAACGCGTGCCTGCATGTCTAGAAAGCTAGATTTGACGTATCCCCCCGTGGGAAGATTTGGCGCTTCAAATGGAGCAGTACTCGCTTTGGTACGCTTGAAACGCGTGTCTGCATGTCTAGGAAGCTAGTTTGGACGTATCTGACGCCGTGGGAAGATTTGGCGCTTTAAATGGAGCAGTGCTCGCTTAGGTACGCTTAGAACGCATGTCTGCATGTCTAGAAAACTAGATTTGACGTATCTCAGTCCGTGGGAAGAATTGGCGCTTCAAATGGAGCAGTACTCGCTAAGGTACGCTTGCAACGTGTGCCTGCATGTCTAGAAAGCTAAATTTGACGTATCCCTGGCCGTGGGAAGATTTGGCGCTTCAAATGGAGCAGTACTCGCTTGGTACGCTTAGAACGCATGTCTGCATGTCTAGGAAGCTAGATTGGACCTATCTGAGGCCGTGGGAAGATTTGGCGCTTCAAATGGAGCAGTACTCGCTAGGGTACGCTTAGAACGCGTGTCTGCATGTCTAGGAAGCTAAATTTGACGTATCCCTGGCCGTGGGAAGATTTGGCGCTTCAAATGGAGCAGTACTCGCTAAGGCACGCTTGCAACGCATGTCTGCATGTCTAGGAAGCTAGATTGGACCTATCTGAGGCTGTGGGAAGAATTGGCGCTTCAAATGGAGCAGTACTCGCTAAGGTACGCTTTCAACGCGTGTCTGCATGTCTAGGAAGCTAGATATGACGTATCTCGGACCGTGGGAAGATTTGGGGCTTCGAATTTAGCAGTACTCGCTAAGGCTCGCTTGCAACGTGTGCCTGCATGTCTAGAAAGCTAAATTTGACGTATCCCTGGCCGTGGGAAGATTTGGCGCTTCAAATTTGAGCAGTACTCGCTTGGGTACGCTTACAAAGTATGTCTGCATGTCTAGGAAACTAGATTGGACGTATATCAGGCCGTGGGAAGAATTGACGCTTCAAATGGAGCAGTACTCGCAAAGTCACGCTTGCAACGCGTGCCTGCATGTCTAGAAAGCTAGATTTGACGTATCCCTGGCCGTGGGAAGAATTGGCGCTTTAAATGGAGCAGTACTCGCTTAGTACGCTTGAAACTCGTGTCTCCATGTCTAGGAAGCTAGAGTTGACGTATCTGAGGCCCTGGGAAATTTTGGCGCTTCAAATGGAGCAGTACTCGCTAAGGCACGCTTGCAACGCGTGCCTATATGTCTAGAAAGCTAGGTTTGACGTATCTTTGGCCGTGGAAGAATTGGCGCTTTAAATGGTGCAGTACTCGCTTTAGTACGCTTGAAACTCGTGTCTCCATGTCTAGGAAGCTAGAGTTGACGTATCTGAGGCCCTGGGAAATTTTGGCGCTTCAAATGGAGCAGTACTCGCTAAGGCACGCTTGCAACGCGTGCCTATATGTCTAGAAAGCTAGGTTTGACGTATCTTTGGCCGTGGGAAGAATTGGCGCTTTAAATGGTGCAGTACTCGCTTTAGTACGCTTGTAACGCGTGTCGGCATGTCTACAAAACTAGATTTGGCGTATCTTTGGCCGTGGGAAGCGTTGGCGCTTCAAATGGAGCAGTACTCGCTTTGGTACGCTTGAAACGCGTGTCTGCATGTCTAGGAAGCTAGATTGGACCTATCTGAGGCTGTGGTAAGAATTGGCGCTTCAAATGGAGCAGTACTCGTTTAGGTACGGTTAGAACGCGTGTCTGCATGTCTAGGAAGCTAAATCTGACGTATCCCTGGCCGTTGGAAGATTTGGCGCTTCAAATGGAGCAGTACTCGCTAAGGCACGCTTGCAACGCATGTCTGCATGTCTAGGAAGCGAGATTGGACCTATCTGAGGCTGTGGGAAGAATTGGCGCTTCAAATGGAGCAGTACTCGCTAAGGTACGCTTTCAACGCGTGTCTGCATGTCTAGGAAGCTAGATATGACGTATCTCGGACCGTGGGAAGATTTGGGGCTTCGAATTTAGCAGTACTCGCTAAGGCTCGCTTGCAACGTGTGCCTGCATGTCTAGAAAGCTAAATTTGACGTATCCCTGGCCGTGGGAAGATTTGGCGCTTCAAATTGAGCAGTACTCGCTTGGGTACGCTTACAAAGTATGTCTGCATGTCTAGGAAACTAGATTGGACGTATATCAGGCCGTGGGAAGAATTGGCGCTTCAAATGGAGCAGTACTCGCTAAGACACGCTTGCAACGCATGCCTGCATGTCTAGAAAGCTAGATATGACGTATCCCTGGCCGTGGGAAGAATTGGCGCTTTAAATGGAGCAGTACTCGCCTTAGTACGCTTGAAACTCGTGTCTCCATGTCTAGGAAGCTAGAGTTGACGTATCTGAGGCCCTGGGAAATTTTGGCGCTTCAAATGGAGCAGTACTCGCTAAGGCACGCTTGCAACGCGTGCCTATATGTCTAGAAAGCTAGGTTTGACGTATCTTTGGCCGTGGGAAGAATTGGCGCTTTAAATGGTGCAGTACTCGCTTTAGTACGCTTGAAACTCGTGTCTCATGTCTAGGAAGCTAGAGTTGACGTATCTGAGGCCCTGGGAAATTTTGGCGCTTCAAATGGAGCAGTACTCGCTAAGGCACGCTTGCAACGCGTGCCTATATGTCTAGAAAGCTAGGTTTGACGTATCTTTGGCCGTGGGAAGAATTGGCGCTTTAAATGGTGCAGTACTCGCTTTAGTACGCTTGTAACGCGTGTCGCATGTCTACAAAACTAGATTTGACGTATCTTTGGCCGTGGGAAGCGTTGGCGCTTCAAATGGAGCAGTACTCGCTTGGTACGCTTGAAACGCGTGTCTGCATGTCTAGGAAGCTACATTGGACCTATCTGAGGCTGTGGTAAGAATTGGCGCTTCAAATGGAGCAGTACTCGTTTAGGTACGTTAGAACGCGTGTCTGCATGTCTAGGAAGCTAAATCTGACGTATCCCTGGCCGTTGGAAGATTTGGCGCTTCAAATGGAGCAGTACTCGCTAAGGACGCTTGCAACGCATGTCTGCATGTCTAGGAAGCGAGATTGGACCTATCTGAGGCTGTGGGAAGAATTGGCGCTTCAAATGGAGCAGTACTCGCTAAGGTACGCTTCAACGCGTGTCTGCATGTCTAGGAAGCTAGATATGACGTATCTCGGCCGTGGGAAGATTTGGGCTTCGAATTTAGCAGTACTCGCTAAGGCACGCTTGCAACGTGTGCCTGCATGTCTAGAAGCTAAATTTGACGTATCCCTGGCCGTGGGAAGATTTGGCGCTTCAAATTGAGCAGTACTCGCTTGGGTACGCTTACAAAGTATGTCTGCATGTCTAGGAAACTAGATTGGACGTATATCAGGCCGTGGGAAGAATTGGCGCTTCAAATGGAGCAGTACTCGCTAAGACACGCTTGCAACGCATGCCTGCATGTCTAGAAAGCTAGATATGACGTATCCCTGGCCGTGGGAAGAATTGGCGCTTTAAATGGAGCAGTACTCGCTTTAGTACGCTTGAAACTCGTGTCTCCATGTCTAGGAAGCTAGAGTTGACGTATCTGAGGCCGTGGGAAATTTTGGCGCTTCAAATGGAGCAGTACTCGCTAAGGCACGCTTGCAACGCGTGCCTATATGTCTAGAAAGCTAGGTTTGACGTATCTTTGGCCGTGGAAGAATTGGCGCTTTAAATGGTGCAGTACTCGCTTTAGTACGCTTGTAACGCGTGTCGGCATGTCTACAAAACTAGATTTGGCGTATCTTTGGCCGTGGGAAGCGTTGGCGCTTCAAATGGAGCAGTACTCGCTTTGGTACGCTTGAAACGCGTGTCTGCATGTCCAGGAAGCTAGTTTGGACGTATCATGGCTGTGGGAAGAATTGGCGCTTTAAATGGAGCAGTACTCGCTAAGGCACGCTTGCAACGCGTGTCTGCATGTCTAGAAAACTAGATCTGACGTATCTCAGGCCGTGGGAAGAATTGGCGCTTCAAATGGAGCAGTACTCGCTAAGGTACGCTTGCAACGTGTGCGTGCATGTCTAGAAAGCTAAATTTGACGAATCCCTGGCCGTGGAAAATTTTGGCGCTTCAAATGGAGCAGTACTCGCTAAGGCACGCCTGCAACGCGTGCCTGCATGTATAGAAAGCTAGATTTGGCGTATCTTTGGCCGTGGGAAGATTTGGCGCTTCAAATGGAGCAGTACTCGCTTTGGTACGCTTGTAACGCGTGTCTGCATGTCCAGAAAGCTAGTTTGACGTATCTGACGCCGTGGGAAGATTTGGCGCTTTAAATGGAGCAGTGCTCGCTTAGGTACGCTTATAACGCATGTCTGCATGTCTAGGAAGGTAGATTTGACGTATCCGAGGCCGTGGGAAGATTTGGTGCTTTAAATGGAGCAGTGCTCGCTTTGGTACGCTTAGAACGCATGTTTGCATGTCTAGGAAGGTAGATTTGACGTATCTGAGGCCGTGGGAAGAATTGGCGCTTCAAATGGAGCAGTACTCGCTAAGGTACGCTAGCAACGCGTGCTTGCATGTCTAGAAAGCTAAATTTGACGTATCTTTGGCCGTGGGAAGAATTGGCGCTTTAAACGGAGCAGTGCTCGCTTAGGTACGCTTAGAACGCATGTTTGCATGTCTAGGAAGCTAGATTTGACGTATCTCAGTCCGTGGGAAGAATTGGCGCTTCAAATGGAGCAGTACTCGCTAAGGTACGCTAGCAACGCGTGCTTGCATGTCTAGAAAGCTAAATTTGACGTATCTTTGGCCGTGGGAAGATTTGGCGCTTCAAATAAAGCAGTACTCGCTTAGGTACGCTTAGAACGCGTGTCTGCATGTCTAGGAAGCTAGATTTTACGTATTTGACGCCGTGAGAAGATTTGGCGCTTCAAATGGAGCAGTACTCGCTTAGGTACGCTTAGAACGCGTGTCTGCATGTCCAGGAAGCTAGTTTGGATGTATCCCTGGCCGTGGGAAGAATTCGCGCTTTAAATGGAGCAGTACTCGCTTTGGTACGCTTGCAACGCATGTCTGAATGTCGAGAAGGCTAGATGTGACGTATATGAGGCCGTGGGAAGAATTGGCTCTTTCAATGGAGCAGTTCTCGCTTAGGTACGCTTGGAACACGTGTCTGCATGTCTAGGAAGCTAGATTTGACGTATCCGAGGCCGTGGGAAGATTTGGCGCTTCAAATTGAGCAGAACTCGCTAAGGTACGCTAGCAACGCGTGCCTGCATATCTAGAAAGCTAAATTTGACGAATCCCTGGCCGTGGGAAATTTTGGCGCTTCAAATGGAGCAGTACTGGCTAAGGTACGCTAGCAACGCGTGCCTGCATGTATAGAAAGCTAGATTTGACGTATCTGAGGCCGTGGGAAGATTTGGCGCTTCAAATGGAGCAGTACTCGCTAATGCACGCTAGCAACGCGTGCCTGCATGTCTAGAAAGTAAAATTTGACGAATCCCTGGCCGTGGGAAATTTTGGCGCTTCAAATGGAGCAGTACTGGCTAAGGTACGCTAGCAACGCGTGCCTGCATGTCTAGAAAGCTTGATTTGACGTATCTGAGGCCGTGGGAAGATTTGGCGCTTCAAATGGAGCAGTACTCGCTAAGGTACGCTAGCAACGCGTGCCTGCATGTCAAAAAAAGCAAGCTAAGTTTGACGAATCCCTGGCCGTGGGAAATTTTGGCGCTTCAAATGGAGCAGTACTCGCTAAGGTACGCTAGCAACGCGTGCCTGCATGTCTAGAAAGCTAGAATTGACGTATCTGAGGCCGTGGGAAGATTTGGCGCTTCAAATGGAGCAGTACTCGCTAATGCACGCTAGCAACGCGTGCCTGCATGTCTAGAAAGCTAAATTTGACGAATCCGTGGCCGTGGGAAATTTTGGCGCTTCAAATGGAGCAGTACTCGCTAAGGTACGCTAGCATCGCGTGCCTGCATGTCTAGAAAGCTAGATTTGACGTATCTGAGGCCGTGGGAAGATTTGGCGCTTAAAATGGAGCAGTACTCGCTAATGCACGCTAGCAACGCGTGCCTGCATGTCTAGAAAGCTAAATTTGACGAATCCCTGGCCGTGGGAAATTTTGGCGCTTCAAATGGAGCAGTACTCGCTAAGGTACGCTTGCAACGCGTGCCTGCATGTTTAGAAAGCTAGATTTGACGTATCCCTGGCCATGGGAAGATTTGGCGCTTCAAATGGAGCAGTACTCGCTTAGATACGCTTAGAACGGATGTCTGCATGTCTAGGAAGCAAGATTGGACCTATCTGAGGCTGTGGGAAGAATTGGCGCTTCAAATGGAGCAGTACTCGTTTAGGTACGGTTAGAACGCGTGTCTGCATGTCTAGGAAGCTAAATTTGACGTATCCCTTGCCGTTGGAAGATTTGGCGCTTCAAATGGAGCAGTACTCGCTAAGGCACGCTTGCAACGCATGTCTGCATGTCTAGGAAGCGAGATTGGACATATCTGAGGCTGTGGGAAGAATTGGCGCTTCAAATGGAGCAGTACTCACTAAGGTACGCTTTCAACGCGTGTCTGCATGTCTAGGAAGCTAGATATGACGTATCTCGGACCGTGGGAAGATTTGGGGCTTCAAATTTAGCAGTACTCGCTAAGGTTCGCTTGCAACGTGTGCCTGTATGTCTAGAAAGCTAAATTTGACGTATCCCTGGCCGTGGGAAGATTTGGCGCTTCAAATTGAGCAGTACTCGCTTGGGTACGCTTACAAAGTATGTCTGCATGTCTAGGAAACTAGATTGGACGTATATTAGGCCGTGGGAAGAATTGGCGCTTCAAATGGAGCAGTACTCGCTAAGACACGCTTGCAACGCATGCCTGCATGTCTAGAAAGCTAGATATGACGTATCCCTGGCCGTGGGAAGAATTGGCGCTTTAAATGGAGCAGTACTCGCTTTAGTACGCTTGAAACTCGTGTCTCCATGTCTAGGAAGCTAGAGTTGACGTATCTGAGGCCGTGGGAAATTTTGGCGCTTCAAATGGAGCAGTACTCGCTAAGGCACGCTTGCAACGCGTGCCTATATGTCTAGAAAGCTAGGTTTGACGTATCTTTGGCCGTGGGAAGAATTGGCGCTTTAAATGGTGCAGTACTCGCTTTAGTACGCTTGTAACGCGTGTCGGCATGTCTACAAAACTAGATTTGGCGTATCTTTGGCCGTGGGAAGCGTTGGCGCTTCAAATGGAGCAGTACTCACTTTGGTACGCTTGAAACGCGTGTCTGCATGTCCAGGAAGCTAGTTCGGACGTATCATGGCTGTGGGAAGAATTGGCGCTTTAAATGGAGCAGTACTCGCTAAGGCACGCTTGCAACGCGTGTCTGCATGTCTAGAAAACTAGATTTGACGTATCTCAGGCCGTGGGAAGAATTGGCGCTTCAAATGGAGCAGTACTCGCTAAGGT
The DNA here is from genome assembly GCA_001695595.3 of Plasmopara viticola. Lineage (NCBI taxonomy): Eukaryota > Oomycota > Peronosporomycetes > Peronosporales > Peronosporaceae > Plasmopara > Plasmopara viticola. Next base: position 14,391 of record MBPM02000272.1, on the reverse strand, counting down.
ACGCTTGCAACGTGTGCGTGCATGTCTAGAAAGCTAAATTTGACGAATCCCTGGCCGTGGAAAATTTTGGCGCTTCAAATGGAGCAGTACTCGCGAAGGCACGCTTGCAACGCGTGCCTGCATGTATAGAAAGCTAGATTTGGCGTATCTTTGGCCGTGGGAAGATTGGCGCTTCAAATGGAGCAGTACTCGCTTTGTTACGCTTGTAACGCGTGTCTGCATGTCCAGAAAGCTAGTTTGACGTATCTGACGCCGTGGGAAGATTTGGCGCTTTAAATGGAGCAGTGCTCGCTTAGGTACGCTTAGAACGCATGTCTGCATGTCTAGGAAGCTAGATTTGACGTATCCGAGGCCGTGGGAAGATTTGGCGCTTTAAATGGAGCAGTGCTCGCTTAGTTACGCTTAGAACGCATGTTTGCATGTCTAGGAAGCTAGATTTGACGTATCTGAGGCCGTGGGAAGAATTGGCGCTTCAAATGGAGCAGTACTCGCTAAGGTACGCTAGCAACGCATGCCTGCATGTCTTGAAAGCTTGATTTGACGCATCCCTGGCCGAGGGAAGATTTGGCGCTTTAAATTGAGCAGTACCCGCTTGGGTACGCTTACATAGTATGTCTGCATGTCTAGAAAACTTGATTGGACGTATCTCAGGCCGTGGGAAGAATTGGCGCTTCAAATGGAGCAGTACTCGCTAAGGCACGCTTGCAACGCATGCCTGCATGTCTAGAAAGCTTCATTTGACGCATCCCTGGCCGTGGGAAGAATTGGCGCTTTAAATGGAGCAGTATTCGCTTAAGTACGCTTGAAACGCGTGTCTGCATGTCTAGGAAGCTAGAGTTTACGTTTCTGAGGCCGTGGGAAATTTTGGCGCTTCAAATGGAGCAGTACTCGCTAAGGCACGCTTGCAACGCGTGCCTGTATGTCTAGAAAGCTGGGTTTGACGTATCTTTGGCCGTGGGAAGAATTGGCGCTTTAAATGGTGCAGTACTCGCTTTGGTACGCTTGTAACGCGTGTCGGCATGTCCAGGAAGCTAGATTGGACCTATCTGAGTCCGTGGGAAGAATTGGCGCTTCAATTTGAGCGGTACTCGCTCAGTACGCTTGCAACGCGTGTCTGCATGTCTAGGAAGCTAGATTTGACGTATCTGACGCCGTGGGAAGATTTGGCGCTTTAAATGGAGCAGTACTCGCTAAGGCACGCTTGCAACGCATGCCTGCATGTCTAGAAAGCTAGATTTGACGTAACCCTGGCCGTGGGAAGAATTGGCGCTTTAATTGGAGCAGTACTCGCCTTTGGTACGCTTGAAACACGTGTCTGCAGTCTAGAAAGTTAAATTTGACGGATCCCTGGCCGTGGGAAGATTTGGCGCTTCAAATGGAGCAGTACTCGCTTTAGTACGCTTGCAACGCATGTCTGCATGTGTGGGAAGCTAGATTTGACGTACCTGACGCCGTGGGAAGATTTGGCGCTTCAAATAGAGCAGAACCCGCTAAGGTACGCTTAGAACGCGTGTTTGCATGTCTAGGAAGCTAGATTTGACGTATCTGAGGCCGTGGGAAGATTTGGCGCTTCAAATGGAGCAGTACTCGCTAACGTACGCTAGCAAAGCGTGCCTGCATGTCTAGAAAGCTAAATTTGACGTATCCTTGGTCGTGGGGAGATTTGGCGCTTCAAATGGAGCAGTACTCGCTAAGGCACGCTTGCAACGCGTGCCCGCATGTCTACAAAACTAGATTTGGCGTATCTTTGGCCGTGGGAAGAGTTGGCGCTTAAAATGGAGCAGTACTCGCTTTGGTACGCTTGAAACGCGTGTCTGGATGTCCAGGAAGCTAGTTTGGACGTATCATGGCTGTGGGAAGAATTGGCGCTTTAAATGGAGCAGTACGCACTTAGGTTCGGTTGAAACGCGTGTCTGCATGTCCAGGATTCTAGTTTTTACGTATCATGGCTGTGGGAACAATTGGCGCTCTAAATGGAGCAGTATTTGCTAAGGCACGCTTGCAACGCGTGTCTGCATGTCTAGAAAACTAGATTTGACGTATCTCAGGCCGTGGGAAGAATTGGCGCTTCAAATGGAGCAGTACTCGCTAAGGTACGCTTAAAACACGTGTCTGCATGTCTAGAAAGCTAAATTTGACGAATCCCTGGCCGTGGGAAGATTTGGCGCTTCAAACGGAGCAGTACTCGCTAAGGCACGCTTGCAACGCATGCCTGCATGTCTAGAAAGCTAGATTTGACGTATCCCTGGCCGTGGGAAGTTTTGGCGCTTCAAATGGAGCGGTACTCGCTTGGGTACGCTTAGAACGCGTTTCTGCATGTCTAAAAAGCTAGATTTTATGTATCTGACGCCGTGGGAAGATTTGGCGCTTCAAATGGAGCAGTTCTCGCTTGAGTACGCTTGAAACGCGTATCTGCATGTCTAGGAAGCTAGGGTTTACGTATCTGAGGCCGTGGGAAGATTTGGCGCTTCAAATGGAGCATTACTCGCTAAGGTACGCTAGCAACGCGTGCCTGCATGTCTAGAAAGCTAGATTTGACGTATCCCTGGCCGTGGGAAGAGTTGGCGCTTCAAATGGAGCAGTACTCGCTAAGGTACGCTTGCAACGTGTGCCTGCATGTCTAGAAAGCTGAATTTGACGTATCCCTGGCCGTGGGAAGATTTGGCGCTTCAAATTGAGCATTACTCGCTAAGGCACGCTTGCAACGCGTGACTGCATGTCTGGAAAGCTAGATTTGACGTATCCCTGGCCGTGGGAAGAATTGGCGCTTCAAATGGAGCGGTACTCGCTTGGGTACGCTTACAAAGTATGTCTGCATGTCTAGGAAACTAGATTGGACGTATCTCAGGCCGTGGGAAGAATTGGCGCTTCAAATGGAGCAGTACTCGCTTAGGTACGCTTAGAACGCGTGTCTGCATGTCTAGAAAGCTAAAGTTTACGTATCTGACGCCGTGGGAAGATTTGGAACTTCAAATGGAGCAGTACTCGCTTAGGTACGCTTAGAACGCATGTCCGCATGTCTAGGAAGCTAGATTGGACGTATCCCTGGCCGTGGGAAGAATTAGGGCTTCAAACGAAGCAGTATTCGCTTAGGTACGCTTAGAACGCGTGTCTGCATGTCTAGGAAGCTCGCGTTTTCGTATCTGATGCCGTGAGAAGATTTGGCGCTTCAAATGGAGCAGTACTCGCTAAGGTACGCTTGCAACGCGTGTCTGCATGTCTAGGAAGCTAAATTTGACGTATCTCAGGCCGTGGGAAGAATCGGCGCTTCAAATGGAGCATTACTCGCTGAGGTACGCTTGCAACGCATGCCTGCATGTCTAGAAAGCTAGATTTGACGTATCCCTGGCCGTGGGAAGAATTGGCGCTTCAAATGGAGCAGTACTCGCTTGGGTACGCTTACAAAGTATGTCTGCATGTCTAGGAAACTAGATTGGACGTATCTCAGGCCGTGGGAAGAATTGGCGCTTCAAATGGAGCAGTACTCGCTTAGGTACGCTTAGAACGCGTGTCTGCATGTCTAGAAAGCTAAAGTTTACGTATCTGACGCCGTGGGAGGATTTGGAACTTCAAATGGAGCAGTACTCGCTAAGGTACGCTTGCAACGCGTGTCTGCATGTCTAGGAAGCTAAATTTGACGTATCTCAGGCCGTGGGAAGAATCGGCGCTTCAAATGGAGCAGAACCCGCTAAGGTACGCTTAGAACGCGTTTCTGCATGTCTAGGAAGCTAGATTTTATGTATCTGACGCCGTGGGAAGATTTGGCGCTTCAAATGGAGCAGTACTCGCTAAGGCACGCTTGCAACGCGTGTGTGCATGTCTAGGAAGCTAGATATGACGTATCTCGGGCCGTGGGAAGAATTGGCGCTTTAAATTTAGCAGTACTCGCTTAGGTACGCTTGCAACGTGTGCCTGCATGTCCAGAAAGCTAAATTTGACGTATCCCTGGCCGTGGGAGGATTTGGCGCTTCAAATGGAGCAGTACTCGCTAAAGCACGCTTGCAACGCGTGCCTGCATGTCTAGAAAGCTAGATTTGACGTATCCCTGGCCGTGGGAAGAATTGGCGCTTCAAATGGAGCAGTACTCGCTTGGGTACGCTTACAAAGTATGTCTGCATGTCTAGGAAACTAGATTGGACGTATCTCAGGCCGTGGGAAGAATTGGCGCTTCAAATGGAGCAGTACTCGCTTAGGTACGCTTAGAACGCGTGTCTGCATGTCTAGAAAGCTAAAGTTTACGTATCTGACGCCGTGGGAAGATTTGGAACTTCAAATGGAGCAGTACTCGCTAAGGTACGCTTAGAACGCGTGTCTGCAAGTCTAGGAGGCTAGAGTTTTCGTATCTGACGCCGTGGGAAGATTTGACGCTTCAAATGGAGCAGTACTCGCTTGGGTACGCTTAGAACGCATGTCTGCATGTCTAGGAAGCTAGATTGGACGTATCTGAGGTCGTGGGAAAATTGGCGCTTCAAATGGAGCAGAACCCGCTAAGGTACGCTTAGAACGCGTTTTTGCATGTCTAGGAAGCTAAATTTGACGTATCAGTCGCCGTGGGAAGATTTGGAACTTCAAATGGAGCAGTACTCGCTTAGGTACGCTTAGAACGCATGCCCGCATGTCTAGGAAGCTAGATTGGACGTATCCCTGGCCGTGGGAAGAATTAGGGCTTCAAACGAAGCAGTATTCGCTTAGATACGCTTAGAACGCGTGTGTGCATGTCTAGGAAGCTAGCGTTTTCGTATCTGACGCCGTGGGAAGATTTGGCGCTTCAAATGGAGCAGTACTCGCTAAGGTACGCTTGAAACGCATGTCTGCATGTCTAGAAAGCTAGTTATGACGTATCATGGCTGTGGGAAGAATTGGCGCTTCAAATGGAACAGAACCCGCTAAGGTACGCTTGGAACGCGTGTCTGCATGTCTAGGAAGTTAAATTTGACGTATCCGAGGCCGTGGGAAGAATCGGCGCTTCAATTGGAGCAGTACTCGCTAAGGTTCGCTTGCAACGCGTGTCTGCATGTCTGGAAAGCTAGATTTGACGTATCCCTTGCCGTGGGAAGAATTGGCGCTTTAAATGGAGTAGAACGCGCTAAGGTACGCTTGCAACGCGTGTCTGCACGTCTAGGAAGCTAAATTTGACGTATCTCAGGCCGTGGGAAGATTTGGCGCTTCACATGAAGCATTACTCGCTAAGGTACGCTTGCAACGTGTGCCTGCATGTCTAGAAAGCTAAAGTTGACGTATCCCTGGCCGTGGGAAGATTTGGCGCTTCACATGGAGCAGTACTCGCTAAAGCACGCTTGCAACGCGTGCCTGCATGTCTAGAAAGCTAGATTTGATGTATCCCTGGCCGTGGGAAGAATTGGCGCTTCAAATGGAGCAGTACTCGCTTTGGTACGCTTGAAACGCATGTCTGCATGTCTAGAAAGCTAGTTACGACGTATCATGGCTGTGGGAAGAATTGGCGCTTGAAATGAAGCAGTACTCGCTAAGGTACGCTTGCAACGCGTGTCTGAATGTCTACAAAGCTAAATTTGATGTATCTCAGGCCGTAGGAAGAATTGGCGCTTCAAATGGAGCTGTACTCGCTAAGGTACGCTTGCAACGCGTGTCTGCATGTCTAGGAAGCTAGATTTTATGTATCTGACGCCGTGGGAAGATTTGGGGCTTCAAATGGAGCAGTACTCGCTAAGGCACGCTTGCAACGCGTGTCTGCATGTCTAGGAAGCTAGATATGACGTATCTCGGGCTGTGGGAAGAATTGGCGCTTTAAATTTAGCAGTACTCGCTTAGGTACGCTTGCAACGTGTGCCTGCATGTCTAGAAAGCTAAATTTGACGTATCCCTGGCCGTGGGAGGATTTGGCGCTTCAAATGGAGCAGTACTCGCTAAAGCACGCTTGCAACGCGTGCCTGCATGTCTAGAAAGCTAAAGTTTACGTATCTGACGCCGTGGGAAGATTTGTAACTTCAAATGGAGCAGTACTCGCTAAGGTACGCTTAGAACGCGTGTCTGCAAGTCTAGGAGGCTAGAGTTTTCGTATCTGACGCCGTGGGAAGATTTGGCGCTTCAAATGGAGCAGTACTCGCTTGGGTACGCTTAGAACGCATGTCTGCATGTCTAGGAAGCTAGATTGGACGTATCTGAGGTCGTGGGAAGAATTGGCGCTTCAAATGGAGCAGACCCCGCTAAGGTACGCTTAGAACGCGTTTCTGCATGTCTAGGAAGCTAAATTTGACGTATCAGACGCCGTTGGAAGATTTGGCGCTTCAAATGGAGCAGAACCCGCTAAGGTACGCTTAAGACGCGTTTCTGCATGTCTAGGAAGCTAGATTTTATGTATCTGACGCCGTGGGAAGATTTGGGGCTTCAAATGGAGCAGTACTCGCTAAGGCACGCTTGCAACGCGTGTCTGCATGTCTAGGAAGCTAGATATGACGTATCTCGGGCCGTGGGAAGAATTGGCGCTTTAAATTTAGCAGTACTCGCTTAGGTACGCTTGCAACGTGTGCCTGCATGTCTAGAAAGCTAAATTTGACGTATCCCTGGCCGTGGGAGGATTTGGCGCTTCAAATGGAGCAGTACTCGCTAAAGCACGCTTGCAACGCGTGCCTGCATGTCTAGAAAGCTAGATTTGACGTATCCTTGGCCGTGGGAAGAATAGGCGCTTCAAATGGAGCAGTACTCGCTTGGGTACGCTTACAAAGTATGTCTGCATGTCTAGGAAACTAGATTGGACGTATCTCAGGCCGTGGGAAGAATTGGCGCTTCAAATGGAGCAGTACTCGCTTAGGTACGCTTAGAACGCGTGTCTGCATGTCTAGAAAGCTAAAGTTTACGTATCTGACGCCGTGGGAAGATTTGTAACTTCAAATGGAGCAGTACTCGCTAAGGTACGCTTAGAACGCGTGTCTGCAAGTCTAGGAGGCTAGAGTTTTCGTATCTGACGCCGTGGGAAGATTTGGCGCTTCAAATGGAGCAGTACTCGCTTGGGTACGCATAGAACGCATGTCTGCATGTCTAGGAAGCTAGATTGGACGTATATGAGGTCGTGGGAAGATTTGGCGCTTCAAATGGAGCAGACCCCGCTAAGGTACGCTTAGAACGCGTTTCTGCATGTCTAGGAAGCTAAATTTGACGTATCAGACGCCGTGGGAAGATTTGGCGCTTCAAATGGAGCAGAACCCGCTAAGGTACGCTTAAGACGCGTTTCTGCATGTCTAGGAAGCTAGATTTTATGTATCTGACGCCGTGGGAAGATTTGGGGCTTCAAATGGAGCAGTACTCGCTGTGGTACGCTTGCAACGCGTGTCTGCATGTCTGGAAAGCTAGATTTGACGTATCCCTGGCCGTGAGAAGAATTGGCGCTTCAAATGGAACAGTATTCGCTAAGGTATGCTTGCAACGCGTGTCTGCATGTCCAGAAATCTGGATTGAACGTATCCCTGGCCGTGGGAAGAATTGGCGCTTTAGATGGAGCAGTACTCGCTTGGGTACGCATAGAACGCATGTCTGCATGTCTAGGAAGCTAGATTGGACGTATATGAGGTCGTGGGAAGAATTGGCGCTTCAAATGGAGCAGACCCCGCTAAGGTACGCTTAGAACGCGTTTCTGCATGTCTAGGAAGCTAAATTTGACGTATCAGACGCCGTGGGAAGATTTGGCGCTTCAAATGGAGCAGAACCGCTAAGGTACGCTTAAGACGCGTTTCTGCATGTCTAGGAAGCTAGATTTTATGTATCTGACGCCGTGGGAAGATTTGGGCTTCAAATGGAGCAGTACTCGCTGTGGTACGCTTGCAACGCGTGTCTGCATGTCTGGAAAGCTAGATTTGACGTATCCCTGGCCGTGAGAAGAATTGGCGCTTCAAATGGAACAGTATTCGCTAAGGTATGCTTGCAACGCGTGTCTGCATGTCCAGAAATCTGGATTGAACGTATCCCTGGCCGTGGGAAGAATTGGCGCTTTAGATGGAGCAGTACTCACTAAGGATTGGTTGAAACGCGTGTCTGCATGTCCAGGAAGCTAGTTATGACGTATCCCTGACCGTGGGAAGAATTGGCGCTTCAAATGGAGCAGTACTCGCTTGGGTACGCTTGCAACGCGTGAATGCATGTCTGGAAAGCTAGATTTGACGTATCTCTGGCCGTGGGAAGAATTGGCGCTTCAAATGGAGCAGTACTCGCTTGGGTACGCTTACAAAGTATGTCTGCATGTCTAGGAAACTAGATTGGACGTATCTCAGGCCGTGGGAAGAATTGGCGCTTCAAATGGAGCAGTACTCGCTTAGGTACGCTTAGAACGCGTGTCTGCATGTCTAGAAAGCTAAAGTTTACGTATCTGACGCCGTGGGAAGATTTGGAACTTCAAATGGAGCAGTACTCGCTTAGATACGCTTAGAACGCATGTCCGCATGTCTAGGAAGCTAGATTGGACGTATCCCTGGCCGTGGGAAGAATTAGGGCTTCAAACGAAGCAGTATTCGCTTGGGTACGCTTAGAACGCGTGTCTGCATGTCTAGGAAGCTAGCGTTTTCGTATCTGACGCCGTGGGAAGATTTGGCGCTTCAAATGGAGCAGTACTCGCTAAGGTACGCTTGCAACGCGTGTCTGCATGTCTAGGAAGCTAAATTTGACGTATCTCAGGCCGTGGGAAGAATCGGCGCTTCAAATGGAGCATTACTCGCTAAGGTACGCTTGCAACGCATGCCTGCATGTCTAGAAAGCTAGATTTGACGTATCCCTGGCCGCTTCAAATAGAGCAGTACTCGCTTGGGTACGCTTACAAAGTATGTCTGCATGTCTAGGAAACTAGATTGGACGTATCTCAGGCCGTGGGAAGAATTGCGCTTCAAATGGAGCAGTACTCGCTTAGGTACGCTTAGAACGCGTGTCTTCATGTCTAGAAAGCTAAAGTTTACGTATCTGACGCCGTGGGAAGATTTGGAACTTAAAATGGAGCAGTACTCGCTAAGGTACGCTTAGAACGCGTGTTTGCAAGTCTAGGAGGCTAGAGTTTTCGTATCTGACGCCGTGGGAAGATTTGGAACTTCAAATGGAGCAGTACTCGCTAAGGTACGCTTAGAACGCGTGTTTGCAAGTCTAGGAGGCTAGAGTTTTCGTATCTGACGCCGTGGGAAGATTTGGAACTTCAAATGGAGCAGTACTCGCTAAGGTACGCTTAGAACGCGTGTTTGCAAGTCTAGGAGGCTAGAGTTTTCGTATCTGACGCCGTGGGAAGATTTGGCGCTTCAAATGGAGCAGTACTCGCTTGGGTACGCTTAGAACGCATGTCTGCATGTCTAGGAAGCTAGATTGGACGTATCTGAGGTCGTGGGAAGAATTGGCGCTTCAAATGGAGCAGAACCCGCTAAGGTACGCTTGCAAAGCATGCCTGCATGTCTAGAAAGCTAGATTGGACGTATCCCTGGCCGTGGGAAGATTTGGCGCTTCAAATGGAGCAGTACTCGCTTAAGCACGCTTGCAACGCGTGCCTGCATGTCTAGAAAGCTAAATTTGACGTATCCCTGGCCGTGGGAAGATTTGGCGCTTCAAATGGAGCAGTACTCGCCAAAGCACGCTTGCAACGCGTGCCTGCATGTCTAGAAAGCTAGATTTGACGTATCCTTGGCCGTGGGAAGATTTGGCGCTTCCAATGGAGCAGTACTTGCTTGGGTACGCTTAGAACCATGTCTGCATGTCTAGGAAGCTAGATTGGACGTATCTGAGGCCGTGGGAAGATTTGGCGCTTCAAATGGAGCAGAACCCGCTAAGGTACGCTTAGAACGCGTTTCTGCATGTCTAGGAAGCTAGATTCTATGTATCTGACGCCGTGGGAAGATTTGGCGCTTCAAATGGAGCAGTACCCGGAAAGGTACGCTTAGAACGCGTGTCTGCATGTCTAGGAAGCTAAATTTGACGTATCTGACGTCGTGGGAAGAATTGGCGCTTCAAATGGAGCAGTACTCGCTGAGGTACGCTTGCAAAGCATGCCTGCATGTCTAGAAAGCTAAATTTGACGTATTCCTGGCCGTGGGAAGATTTGGCGCTTCAAATGGAGCAGTACTCGCTAAGGTACGCTGGGAAGGCGTGTCTGCATGTCCAGGAAGCTAGATTGGACGTATCTAAGGCCGTGGGAAGAATTGGGGCTTCAAACGGAGCAGTACTCGCTAAGGTACGCTTGCGACGCGTGTCTGCATGTCCAGAAATCTGGATTGAACGTATCCTTGGCCGTGGGAAGAATTGGCGCTTTAAATGGAGAAGTACTCACTTAGGTTCGGTTGAAACGCGTGTCTGCATGTCCAGCAATCTAGTTATGACGTATCATGGCTGTGGGAAGAATTGGCGCTTGAAATGGAGCAGTACTCGATAAGGAACGCTTGCAACGCGTGTCTGAATGTCTAGGAAGCTAAATTTGACGTATCCTAGACCGTGGGAAGATTTGGCGCTTCAAATGGAGCAGTACTCGCTAAGGTACGCTGGGAAGGCGTGTCTGCATGTCCAGGAAGCTAGATTGGACGTATCTAAGGCCGTGGGAAGAATTGGGGCTTCAAACGGAGCAGTACTCGCTTAGGTACGCTTAGAACGCGTGTCTGCATGTCTAGGAAGCTAGAGTTTTCGTATCTGACGCCGTGGGAAGATTTGGCGCTTCAAATGGAGCAGTACTCGCTTAGGTACGCTTAGAACGCATGTCTGCATGTCTAGGAAGCTAGATTGGACGTATCTGATACCGTGGGAAGAATTGGCGCTTTAAATGGAGCAGTACTCGCTAAGGTACGCTTGCAACGCGTGTCAGCATGTCTAGGAAGCTAAATTTGACGTATCTCAGGCGTGGGAAGAATCGGCGCTTCAAATGGAGCAGTACTCGCTAAGGTACGCTTGCAACGCGTGCCTGCATGTCTAGAAAGATAAAGTTGACGTATCCCTGGCCGTAGGAAGATTTGGCGCTTCAAATGGAGCAGTACTCGCCTGCAAGTCTAGAAAGCTAGATTTGACGTATCCCTGGCCGTGGGAAGATTTGGCGCTTCAAATGGAGCAATACCATCTTGGGTACGCTTAGAACGCGTTCTGCATGTCTAGGAAGCTAGATTTATGTATCTGACGCCGTGGGAAGATTTGGCGCTTCAATGGAGCAGAACCCGCTAAGGTACGCTTAGAACGCGTTTCTGCATGTCTAGGAAGCTAAATTTGACGTATCTGTCGCTGTGGGAAGATTTGGCGCTTCAAATGGAGCAAAACCCGCTAAAATATGCTTGCAAAGCATGCCTGCATGTCTAGAAAGCTAGATATGACGTATCTCGGGCCGTGGGAAGAATTGGCGCTTTAAATTTAGCAGTACTCGCTAAAGCACGCTTGCAACGCGTGACTGCTCGTCAGGAAAGCTAGATTTGGCGTATTTGAGGCCGTGGGAGGATTTGGCGCTTCAAATGGAGCAGTACTCGCTAAAGCACGCTTGCAACGCATGCCTGCATGTCTAGAAAGCTAAATTTGACGTATCCCTGGCCGTGGGAAGATTTGGCGCTTCAAATGGAGCAGTACTCGCTAAAGCACACTTGCAACGCGTGCCTGCATGTCTAGAAAGCTAGATTTGACGTATCCCTGGCCGTGGGAAGATTTGGCGCTTCAAATGGAGCAGTACTCGCTTGGGTACGCTTAGAACGCATGTCTGCATGTCTAGGAAGCTAGATTGGACGTATCTGAGGCCGTGGAAAGAACTGGCGCTTCAAATGGAGCAGAACCCGCTAAGGTACGCTTAGAACGCGTTTCGGCATGTCGAGGAAGCTAGATTCTATGTATCTGACGCCGTGGGAAGAATTGGCGCTTCAAATGGAGCAGAACCCGCTAAGGTACGCTTAGAACGCGTTTCTGCATGTCTAGGAAGCTAAATTTGACGTATCCCTCGCCGTGGGAAGATTTGGCGCTTCAAATGGAGCAGAACCCGCTAAAACACGCTTGCAAAGCATGCCTGCATGTCTAGAAAGCTAAATTTGACGTATCCCTGGCCGTGGGAAGATTTGGCGCTTCAGATGGAGCAGTACTCGCTAAAGCACACTTGCAACGCATGCCTGCATGTCTAGAACGCTAACTTTGACGTATCCCTGGCCGTGGGAAGATTTGGCGCTTCAAATGGAGCAGTACTCGCTAAAGCACGCTTGCAACGCGTGCCTGCATGTCTAGAAGCTAGATGTGACGTATCCCTGGCCGTGGAAGATTTGGCGTTCAAATGGAGCAGTACTCGCTTGGGTACGCTTAGAACGCATGTTGCATGTCTAGGAAGCTAGATTCTATGTATCTGACGCCGTGGGAGTTTGGCGCTTCAAATGGAGCAGTCCGCTAAGGTACGGTTAGAACGGTGTCTGCATGTCTAGGAAGCTAAATTTGACGTATCTGACGCCGTGGGAAGATTTGGCGCTTCAAATGGACAGTATCGCTGTGGTACGCTTGCAACGCGTGTCTGCATCGTCTGGAAAGCTAGATTTGACGTATCCTGGCCGTGGAAGAATTGGCTTTAAATGGAGTAGAACGCGCTAAGGCACCGCTTGCACGCGTGACTGCACGTCTGGAAAGCCAGATTTGGTATTTGAGGCCGTGGAAAAATTGGCGCTTCAAATGGAGCAGTCTCGCTAAGGTACGCGCTTGCAAGCGTGTCTGCATGTCCAGATCTGGATTGAAGTATCCTTGGCCGTGGGAAGAATTGGGCTTTAAATGGAGCAGTACTCACTTAGGTTGATGAAAGCGTGTCTGCATGTCCAGGAATCTTTAGTTATGACGTATCATGGCTGTGGGAAAATTGGCGCTTGAGATGGAGCAGTACTCGATAAGGAACGCTTTGCAACGCGTGTTGCATGTCTAGGAAGCTAGATTTGAAGTCTCTGACGCCGTGGGAAGATTTGGCGCTTCAAATGGAGCAGTACTCGCTTGTGGTACGCTTTGCAACGCGTGTCTGCATGTCTGGAAAGCTAGATTTGTCTCTGACGCCGTGGAAGATTTGGCGCTTCAAATGGAGCAGTACTCGCTGTGGTACGCTTGCAACGCGTGTCTGCATGTCTGGAAAGCTAGATTTGACGTATCCCTGGCCGTGGGAAGAATTGGCGCTTTAAATGGAGTAGAACGCGCTAAGGCACGCTTGCAACGCTGACTGCACGTCTGGAAAGCCAGATTGCGGTATTTGAGGCCGTGGGAAAAATTGGCGCTTCAAATGGAGCAGTACGCTAAGGTACGCTTGCAACGCGTGTCTGCATGTCCAGAAATCTGGATTGAACGTATCCTTGGCCGTGGGAAGAATTGGCGCTTTAAATGGAGCAGTACTCACTTAGGTTCGATTGAAACCGTGTCTGCATGTCCAGGAATCTAGTTATGACGTATCATGGCTGTGGAAGAATTGGCGCTTGAGATGGAGCAGTACTCGATAAGAAACGCTTGCAACGCGTGTCTGAATGTCTAGGAAGCTAATTTGACGTATCCCAGGCCGTGGGAAGATTTGGCGCTTCAAATGGAGCAGTACTCGCTAAGGTACGCTGGGAAGGCGTGTTTGCATGTCCAGGAAGCTAGATTGGACGTATCTAAGCCGTGGGAAGAATTGGGCTTCAAACGGAGCATACTCGCTTAGGTACGCTCAGAACGCGTGTCTGCATGTCTAGGAAGCTAGAGTTTTCGTATCTGACGCCGTGGGAAGATTTGGCGCTTCAAATGGAGCAGTGCTCGCTTAGGTACGCTTAGAACGCATGTCTGCATGTCTAGGAAGCTAGATTGGACGTATCTGATACCGTGGGAAGAATTGGCGCTTTAAATGGAGCAGTACTCGCTAAGGTACGCTTGCAACGCGTGTCTGCATGTCTAGGAAGCTAGAGTTTTCGTATCTCAGGCCGTGGGAAGAATCGGCGCTTCAAATGGAGCAGTACTCGCTAAGGTACGCTTGCAACGTGTGCCTGCATGTCTAGAAAGCTAAAGTTGACGTATTCCTGGCCGTAGGAAAATTTGGCGCTTCAAATGGAGCTGTATTTGCCTGCAAGTCTAGAAAGCTAGATTTGACGTATCCCTGGCCGTGGGAAGATTTGGCGCTTCAAATGGAGTAGTACTCGCTTGGGTACGCTTAGAATGCGTTTCTGCATGTCTAGGAAGCTAGATTTTATGTATCTGACGCCGTGGGAAGATTTGGCGCTTTAAATGGAGCAGAACCCGCTAAGGTACGCTTGGAACGCGTGTCTGCATGTCTAGGAAGCTTAATTTGACGTATCTGACGCCGTGAGAAGAATTAGCGCTTCAATTGGAGCAGTACTCGCTAAGGTACGCTTGCAACGCGTGTCTGCATGTCCAGAAATCTGGATTGAACGTATCCCTGGCTGTGGGAAGAATTGGCGCTTTAGATGGAGCAGTACTCACTTTGGTACGCTT
>MBPM02000271.1:0-40866 GCA_001695595.3 Plasmopara viticola | reverse complement strand
TGACTCAATGGTGTCGAGTATCAACCAGCAGTTTACCATTACGTTTTAAGAAGCCTTATTTCCTTTTTTTTAGAAATCTACCTACTATTATTCACAGTAGACTATACATAGACATTTGGTAAGACAAAACGGGCCAATCGTATGCATAACGCACTTTGCATTATATCTGCAAACGCGGTGCATACATGGGTCAGTGAGCCTTATTAAGTTAACTTGTACTTAACGATGCGGTTCAGTATTAACAAGCTAAAAAGATGAGTCGAGTCACTTTAAAATATTACTCGCCCTCTGTAGCGGAGGCTGTCGAGAAGTGAGAGGGAAAATTCGAGAAATCTGTTTCAAATTTTTCACGAAACAGCCATCAGACTTAGTATATCGGTAAATATACTTAAGGCGATGGCTTACGGGATACGAGTATAATCGCCAAAAATAAACTGAACGTTTTTAGGATTTACACGAGAGAGGGAGATAAAATGTTTAAATGGGCCAGATACTCTAATCCACCGCTAGAAGTGTTTAAGCTTGAAATTTTGAGCAAGAGATATCGTCGTCTCGTCTCACCTTTCAGATGCATGGAAACGCATGCACCGTCGACCTTCTCAAAACAACGACGACGCATTTATCAAATTTGCGAGGCGTCTTATAATGTAATTGATCTTCGAAATTCCAAAATCATATGAGTCTACAGAGTTTTCCAGAAAATCTTTTGGATAGCTGTTTCCGTGCTCGAAATTTTTGGTATAGTGAAGGCGAGTGGCCATACGGCAGCTGTATCATTGTATTAACCACCGTATAAGCTATAAGTTTGAAATACTACGAACATGAAAAGGCTATGCATTGAGCGCGGGCCGAGATGGCGCATTCTATGTAAGAAAGTGACGTACCGACAAAGTTTGAAAAGCTCGCGCTAAGACTCAGAGCGGATCTGGAATTTAAGCTGATGGGCTCTACTGTCCACCCCAGCTTCATAATTCCATACAAGTGCCCCCGATCTTGGCGTCGGGAAGGCCTCGTTCGCCTCCCCAGTGCTTTTGTTGGCTTTCTTAAGTCGTATTGCCACTGAGTGCATGTGAGCGCGGAAGCGTTGGCGCCAGGTTATGCGTAGGATCGCCACGGTAGACCAAGCTTCGTTTCAGCCCTTCCTTTATTTTTGAGAAGCGCGTAGTTAAATTGCTTGCAAAGCGATGCCCCTCCGCGTACATCGGTGATTGCTTGAATGAGATGTTATTTTGCTTCAAAAATTTGATGTACATATCAAGTGTCGCTTCCCATGAGACTTCTCTGTTGGTTTTCACTCGATCACCATCAAAAACGTTTAGGTCCGTCCATTAACTTCACTCGATAACCTCCATTTACTGGAATATAGCCACCTTGTTGGTTTCTTCCCTTCTTATATGGAATCGGTAATCTAGTACCTTCTGGAAAGGAATTGTTCATCAAAATATCACGAAGCATTTCGTATGCTCCAGACTCTATGTTGAATCCAAACTGATGTGTCGAGCCAATAGCAGTATCTTTTGTCTCAATGTCAATAAGATTCAATATGTAATCATACGTTGCAACCCAATCATATTTATTTAGAGGCTTGTTTGCTAACTTACCATTATTCACATTGAATAGTTTGCCGTCTGTTCCAATATACACGTTTTTATCTGGAGTGCCAGAATTTAGAATTGGATTGACCTTTCTTTCGATAATAGTTGGATTGATGGTGTATTGATCAATTAGTTTTTCTCGTGCATTCCTTTGAAAGTTGAAATCATTAGCTTCAACTTGAGTTCCAAATCGTATGTACGCTGGAGTCGTCAATATCACTCAAGGAGTCTTCTTCATTACCAATGTCCTCTAAATCATATTGACTATCGATTGTAGTCATCGTCGGTACTGCTTGCACCCCCATTGTTGTCATTGATGGGGTTGCTTGTATTCCCGTCGTTGTCATAGAAGGCGTTGCTTGTATTCCCATTGTTGTCATTGTTGGAGATGCTTGAATTCCGGTAGTCGTCATGAAGGCGCTACTTTCCTTAGCAATTGTTGAAGCGTCGAAGTATCTATCGTTTGATCCAGATCAGTAGCCCATTGCGTTAGTTTGTATCGATCATTCTTTATGCGTGCTAATTGAAGCTCCTCACTGTTCTCTTCAGCGAGTTGCTTCAATTTATTTTTTCGATCGCGGAGAGATTTAAAAACTTGGAAACATTATCGAGTCTATTAAAACGAAGTTCGAAAAATCGCGGACCTTTTCGAACAAGTTTCTCTAAGCTCAGCTCTATATAATATTACAATTACTTTTTAGTTATTGAAAATAACTTGGGCTTCTACGGAGCCTTTTTATCACGAAGTAATAGCATTATCAATGAATTGGAGTCTTCAAATTTAACATTATTAAAGTCTTGATCGACGATGCTCAGAGTAATATTGCTGTATGCTCCATCGTTAACCGAGAGCCACTGATATTCAGGTGGCTGAATGAGATCAACTGACCAATTGATGTCCTTGAGGACTAAACAAAGTCAGAATATCTGTGTGCTAACCCGATTAATAAGATTAGAACAAAAATTAATAACTGCTGACGGGATTAACTTGTGGAGAGATATTGCTCAAAAATACTTGATTTGTTGTTTGAATGCTTGATGGGTACGTTGCTGGACTGAATCCAATCACATTGGAAATCCGTTGTTTGAAACAGTGATTCGAGGAGTATTAGTAGCGGTCGGTAATCCAGTTCCGGTTAATGAGTATAATCCAGTCGATGGACGTGAATATCCACTAGGAACAGAATTGGTGTTGCTAAGCAAGTGATTTCGCATGAATAGTACGTTGCGTTTTCTCTCATAGCGATATACACAACGTTATTACCTTGAAATCAATCAAATATGCACCGATACTAACTAACTGAGACTCGATGTAGTTTGATATATCTGCATACGAATTAGTACCCATTCGGAAGCGTGATCGAAACCGATTGATAAGTCGCCGCTGTTGGAACTAATACACTGAACGTGTTGTTGCTGTATAAACTTCCATTAATGTTGAATTGAGAGTTGTAAATCTGCGCTCGATAGGGCAATTTCTTGATTTTTGAAATTCACGCTTGATCCAGTAAAGTTGAATCTAAATGTATTGTTCAAGCCATTCGAAACAATGTTATTCCGATTAAAAATGATAGTGCTCGTCATCGTTCTAATATTCGATCTGTAGGTTGCGAGTAAACTTTGTTTACGGTTATATTCGATAAGAGAAATTAATTAAAAAACTTCACCTTTAAATTCTTCCGGATCTGTTGCTTAACAGAGTCTATAAACAACATCTGCCCTTTCAGATGTTGCTTTTGTAATACCTGTAGATATCATCTTCACTTACTCCAGGTAGATTGAAATCTTTCAAAATTAGCTGTAGATCGCGTTTTGAATTTGCTTTTAGAATAGCGATGTTTCAGAATTCAATCTAATCATCTTGTCAGTAGCAAAATAACTATGAGCTATGAAGATTGTTGAAAGTCCTTTGTGTCTTCCTCGAGTAAAGAAATGACTAAACAAATCTCTCTGAAGCTTCTTATCGTTGGAATAATCATCAATAAAACAAGCTGTAAAGCTTTGGAATCTCTTTGATGGCGTCAACACTTGGAGGAGCATCCGGATCTAGAAAGTTACAAAACCTTGTAATTTTTCTTTGATGTAATCGTATAACTCTTGGTCAGGATTGCGTGCTATGACGTGAAGGTGACTATAGACGTGTGGAGACTCTTTAAGTATATGAAAGCTAGATTGATTTACCAGAGAAGCTGGACCTAATACTATTAAACGAAAAAGCTTGAATACCAAGCTTTTCATTTTCTCCGAACGATTTCTTCTTAAACTCCTTTGGGAGCATTCCACCAAAATCAGGAATTGAACTCATCTTGTATGACAAATCTATCTGTTATATTATATAAAGGATCTTTTACAAAATGCTACCACCTAATTATATTCCATCCTTATACAATCCATCAGACTATATCGGCTCATTGGATTACTTGACTATTAGTATTGGCGATTTGCGATATAACAAAAGAAATGGGTGAATTACACTTCGGATTTGTACATCACTGGAACTATCTATCAAAATGGAACAATGATTGATTTGAGTGTGCTGTCGGTATTACACCAGGAACAGCTTCCGCAGGGAAATTGATTGCGGTTGACTCTACCAGAGACATCGCGAACATTAATAATCTCTCAGCATCACAATTAACAGGAACTCTTCAAACAGCTGCACAGCCTAACATTACATCACTGAACAATTTCATCAACACTCAATATTAGTGGATCTACCCCTATAACTTGTAATAACTCCCTGTCGAGTAGCACGTGCTCATTATCTGTTGATTCTGTATCTGGAGATCAGACATTTGGCAGTACAACAGCGAATAAGTTTCATTTGAGAACAAATGGAAATAGAAAAATAACGATAGGATCCACTGGTTTCGTAGGCATAATAACACATCTCCAGCTAAACAATTAGATATTATCGGATCGACAGCATTAACAAACTCATTGTATCAAATCACTGATGAACAGTTATTTATCAGCAGTGGTTCGATGGAACTCAATGTTGTCTTCAAACGTTTTCAAATCATCCATTGACTTTTGCATCAAATAATGGATCTGTGCAAATGTCAGTATTAACGAATGGAAATGTAGCTGTTAATAACACATGACAGCTACTAATATATCCGCTTCAACTTTATATGGAACACTTCAAACAGCCGCTCAGCCCAATATTACATCGATTGGAACTTTAGCGACTCTTACGGCTACATCAATTACTGGAACACTTCAAACAGCTGCTCAGCCAAATATTACATCGATTGGAACGTTAGCGACTCTTACGGCTACATCAATTACTGGGACACTTAAACAGCAGCACAACCAAATATTACATCGATTGGAACTTTAACATCATTGAATACGGCAGGATTAGTAACCGCTACTTTAACTGCTAATGGGCAATCGTTTAGATCTATAAATGGGACTTCAACATGTGCTCTGTTTCATTTAACAATGGGGATGCTTATTTTGGAACATCTACAGCAAACAATTTAGTCTTTCAAACAAGTAATACAGGAAGAATGACAATTAGCTCAACGGGCGCTGTCTCTGGTATCTCATCATTAAGCGCTACTTCTATTACAGGAACTTTACAAACAGCAGCTCAACCAAATATTACATCTACAGGAGATTTAACGCTACCTACGTCATTGACAATTACAAATGGCACTACTCCACTTTCAATCAGTAATACAACCTCAACGAGTACCTTTCGCTTAACCATTCAAAATAGTGGTGGTGCTCAAGATATTGGTTCTTTTACAAACCATAGTTTCTTCTTAAATTCAAACAATACAAGACGATTGCAATGTGATACTGTTGGTAATATTGATATTTTAAATCATAATGCAGCTACTGTTGGATTAAAGCTTGGTGGTACATTAATTACATCAAATGCAACAGAGCTTAACTACTTAGATTTAACTATGGGCCCAGGAACAGCAGAAGCTTCAAAAGCATTAGTATTAGATGCAAGTAGAAATTTAACGAATGTTGGTAAAGTTAATTTTACATCATCAGATGCTACCCAACCTACCGGCACTACTAATGCAAGTAATTATGGCTTAAATATGTTATCAACAGTAAATACAAATGGACAGTACAATTCAGCTGCGATTGCATTTAGAAATAGTAATGTAGATGGTATGCCTCATGGTGTAATTTTATCTCAACGTACTGCTGCAGCTGCTGGTGACCTAGTATTTTTAACACAATCTGCTACAAACAATGTATCAGAAACATGTAGAATGTTATCAACTGGAGCATTAGCAGTTAATGCTATAGCTGCTGCTGCAGTAACTGCTTTTGGAAGTGCAAACTATGTTGATGGTTCCTACCAGAAAGTATTAGACCTTCAATCAAATAATGTATCGCCAATTGATTTTTGTATTGAAATTAACTCTGGACCGAATACAACATCTACTAATGCAACTTGGATGGGCAATTTGACTAACAATGATTTGCGATTCGGAGTCAATAACTCAACTAAGATGATTTTAGATACAAATGGTCGATTAGGAATTGGAACTACTTCTCCATCAGCTATGTTAAGCGTATCAGGAACGGTAAGTAATACTTTTAATGTAGGTGGACAATTATATGCACAAGGTAGTAGTACAGCATATACGACATCTCAATTAGGTCCAGTAACAGTAAGTGTTGCAGCTACATTTGGTGGACCAATTCAATGCAGTTCAATCTACTGTACATCTGATCGTCGTTGCAAAGACATTATTAAACAATTAGACACTGTTTATTGCGATAAATTCTATGATCTAAGTATCTATGAATATCGATACAAAGGATCAGATGAAACTATCCCAAAGATTGGTTTCATCAGTCAAGAATTGTATGCAGCTGGATACATAAACTTACTATCAATGACACCGAATGAAAACTTGAAGAAAGTGGATGAAGATGACATAGAAGGATATCAGATGAACATTGATTATAGTAAAATTACAGCGATAAACTTCTGCATGATAAAAAAATTACTCAATCAAGTGAAGCAACTTGAGATGGAGCTGAAGCATAATTTTGAGTAAAGCTCAATAGATTCCGGTCTGACGACCGCTCGAACTTGTTCGACGGTCAAAGACCTTTCGAACTGTAGCTTCGAATCTTCGATTCTTCGTTCGGATGTCAACAAAAAAATTGATTTTTTTTGCCGGCTGACGGACACCAATAGCCTGACTGGTCTGAAGACCAGGCGAACTTGTTCGGCGGGCAAAGACCCTTCGAACTTCGTTCGTACGGCGAGGGAGTTCACTCGCGCGAGCCAATGCGCCCATTCTGGAGCTCGCTCCAATCTACTCATATTCAACCACTTCACCGGTTAAACGATCAATAGACATAGATCGACCGTAAACAACGAGAATTAGACAATTCATTCCTTGACTGCAAGTATTGGTGCCGGAGACAAGGATAGATTGAGGCACATCTGGATTCGTTAATCGAGAGCAGTCTGCAATTAGAACACGCTGACCAACATCCCATTTGTAGGAATCAAATAATCCGTTGCTAATCTCATGCGATAGCGCTCCATTAATAGCTCCGAGCTTCTTGACTTCGTCTTGGAACGATTCAAATGAGTAATCATGCGTTTTGTTGAATACATTTTCATTGCCAACCATTACTTGGAAATTGCGAATGCTTGCTCCTGGCTGACAAGTCCATGGAGCACTGTCAAATGGGGATTGGAATTGTTCGATATTCGTTGCGCTTACGAAATGACCACTGCTTGTTTCACTATATGGAATCAGAGCAATGTATTTGATATTCTTTAAGCTTGAAGATAATTGAAAGCTAAACGGAGCGTTTTGCTGAGAGTTTTGTTGACCAGTACCTGCTTTTGATTTGAAATACTGTGCGTAGCAATCGAGGTAATTGACTTTCTTAACAGGTTTAGCAACAATTTGACTTTGATTAGCGATATCGTAGAAAGGGATATATAAACGAGTCGTTGTAAATGGGAAGATTTGACCAGAAGTAGAGATCTGTGTAATGTTGTTGGACATAACGCCGAAAGCTACTCGAAGTGAGCCAGCTCCGCCAGTTGTAAGTTTCCCTGCATTTGGATTACCTGGGGCCGCACTTGATACCATTACTGGAACCGTCGAGCAACCGTTTAGGGAGAGAGAGGATAAGCTCATTAAATCACCAGTTGCAGTTGTGATATCAACAAAGCCGGTATTGAACGTCATCGTTAATTTGATTTGAGGGTTCGCAACAAGATCCAATTCCTTAAAGATTGGATGGAGATCAACTAAACGAAGCTTTAGCATATAATACCACGTACCAGCAACACCTCCTGCGGTAGTAACGCCAGCTACGTATCCACCAGTACCTTGTTGTTGAATTTTAGAAAGAATTGCACCACTTCGCGTTGTCGGCCAACCAAGAGGGTTTGTTGCTGTAATCGTTGCTCCAGTGGCATCAGAGGTACCAATTTGTTGTGGATTCCAAATTAGACGCTGGATTAGTCCGTTATTAAGAGCTGGAGTTGTTTCTGGAATTAAACCAGTAGCTACAGTTGTGGCAGCATTAACTGAATTATTCACAAAACCATCTCCTTGTGTTGAAGCGGTAGGATTGCTACTACTTTGTGGGAAATTTAGACTAACTACATCATCTGGAGCAAGATAGCAGTCTGCACCGTTCTTCAATAAATCATCATCACACCATTCAGTTTGAGCACGTAAATTGTTCCAATAATTTTTATAGTCATTGCTGGTAATGACACTTTTACCGTTGATTTCAACCGCTAATTTATCTAAAATGTTCCATACACCAGCCTTTAATCCTACCGCAAAACGATTTAGAGTACCATTAAGAGCTGAGGCAGACGTATTTTTAACCGTTACTACATAAGGAACGACTACATATGCATCTCGAAGACTGCCATAGCCAGTCGACCCATTTAGTTGTGAAGTCGCATTAATGATGACAGTTCCCGATTGATACGAACCGTTGTTGTCATCAACGACATTTACAACACGCTTGTCTTTACTGACACTGACAACTGGATCCGGATTAGTTGTTGAATCGAATAAAAACGAATCTGCTAATTGGGTGCTATCACTCATTATTAAAATTGAAGGTTATATTATGGTTAGCTATATATAAGCATTACATAATGATTTTTAAATTAAATAAATTGGGTGAATCGACGGCTAATGAACTACAAGAGCTCGCAAATCAGCTGAATGTTCATGTTGATGGGATAATAGATTTTAGAAAAATCAGAGGCCCCCTAGGGAATGGAAGCTATATTATATTACTTCGATTAGACTCGGGTGTAGGCCATTGGGTTTGTGTGTGCAACAATGAATACTTTGATTCGATGGGTTTAGGGCCTCCAAGAATTCTGGGTGATATGGAATGTAATAATAAACAGTTTCAAGGGACCTATGATAATTATTGTGGTTTATGGAGTCTGTTGTATCTGTATAGCAAACAACACAATCGACCTGATTTATTGAGACATTTTTACGATTTGAATACAGAAGTTTCACTTCGTTAATATAGAGTCATTATGAATAGAATCAGACGATACAGAGGACCTGAAGTGGATGAAGTTGCTCCAAAAGATGATAGAATCGATGTGATAATGAAAGAATTGGAGTTTTTGCGTTCTGAATTGGCTCAAAAAAAGGTTGAATCATCCATTTCAAAATACTTCAAAGAAGAGATCTTCACAAAAGATAGAAAAGGTTTACTCAAAGATGGATTTGTTAGCAAAGGAGATTATCTCGAAATTCC
This sequence comes from Plasmopara viticola, assembly GCA_001695595.3. Lineage (NCBI taxonomy): Eukaryota > Oomycota > Peronosporomycetes > Peronosporales > Peronosporaceae > Plasmopara > Plasmopara viticola. The sequence continues at coordinate 31,516 of MBPM02000271.1, read as the reverse complement.
ACTAACAATACTGAATGCCAGATACAAACAATGGTGCATTGATACTGGACATAATCGTATGTTGCGTAAAGCGATCATTGAGAACATCCGAAATGATAAAGTTGATGGAGTTGTGTTCAAATATTATGACGGATACGACAAAATACGTGTTTTCCCGCATTAGTGTGCTTTTCCTTTATAAACTGACACTTGTTGATACTTGCACTAATTAAATCAATTTCTTTACAGAGCTGTATTATGTCAGATGCTGAATGCTTTTCTATTTTCGAGTACTCATATAAATCACTCGGTATTTCGGTATCTACCGGTTCCTGTTGTTCGGCATCTTCAACATAACCAGTATCATCGGTATCGGATAGATATGTAATATCCATGATTTTTGTGTCTATATAAATAAATATATTTGTATCTGCAGTTGTTCAATCACCCAGTTGGGTGATGTCAAAAACCCAACAGTGGGTTGCACCATTTGATTGGCTGAAATACGGATAGAGAGAAGGTCCCTCACTCACAGAAGCAATTGGAAGAATGGTGACGCTGTTCTGCGCGCTCGTCGGTGTCAAGGAAAACGTGTTCTCCATCGACATTGATGCGAGTAAGTCTGTGGACCACTTGAAGAAGAAGATCAAGGAGGAGAATGAGAAGACAATCACGTGTGATGCACGGGAACTGCAGCTGTTCCTCGCCAGGAAGGGCGACAACACGTGGTTGAATAGAGATGGCGCGGAAGCTGTGACGCTTGACGAACATGGACATCCGAAAGGCTTCAGGCACATGAATCCGTTGTTGTGGATCAAGAACCCGACGAACTTTGGAGAGAGATTTGAGCCAAACGAAGGCGAAATTCACGTGCTGGTGGTGGTTCCAGAAGTTGATCAGGAGCAATGGGATGAGGAACGTGCGCGCAAGAAGGCCAGATCATTGACTGTCATCGAGGTCGAGAGGATGGATTCAATTGCAGCCACCTTGGATATCGGCAGGTGGCAAATTGGTGGCATCGCACTCGACATTCGCCACGTCGAGCCGGATTTTCCCGCGTGGTTCTATGTTCGGAAGGAAACGCAGGACATCATCAAGATATTCAACGACCATATGGAAAAGAAGCTCAGCACTGTGTTTGTGGGGACACCTGGTGTTGGGAAGAGCATGATGGTCGTGTTGTTTGCGTTCTACATGGCTTTGCTTCAACAGAAACGCGTCGTCTTGTTTCGGAAGCTGAAAAAGGAAGGATTCTCCTTGCTGTATCTGGATGGAAAGAACAAGCAATATTGGCGAAGTAACAAGGCGAGCTTGAGTGATCTTGATGAACTGCGTGGTCAAGATTTTGAATTGTGTCTGGACGGTCTCATGCACAAGGACATTGCCGAAAACTTTGCAACGCTGGCGTCGTTCCGATTGCTTGCCACGTCTGTCCAGTATCCAATGAAGAACGACGACGGTCCTGTACTGAGGCGTTGTCTAGTGCCCTTTTGGTCCAAGGTGGATTTGAAATCTGTTGGGGCGCATTTTCAATGGACGGAACACAATATCAAGGACAGGTACTACTACTCGGGTGGCAACTTGCGCGACTTCTTGTCGGAGAAGAGCGTTGTCATAGATTCAATTGACCAGGCTATTGGTCTGGTTGATGCGCAAGTGGCCGAACTTTTGAATACCCAGTATGCTCTTGGCTCGGAGAAACAAATTGATCGCTTACGGATGACGTCAGTTCGAGCGAGTGAGCAGGATCCCAAGAACCAAAGCAGCTCGGCGAAGTATACGATGACGAGGTCGTGGTTTTGTGTGATCACCTCCGAGTATGCGTTGAGGCAACTTGGCAAAATCGTAGCGCCATCCTACTATGAGGAGTTGTGGTCAAAAGGTCGCATGCTTGGCGACGATGGGTTGATGGGAATTGCATTCGAGAATTACGTGCATGCGATGGCAAGAGACGGACAGAAGCTCGAGTTGCAGGTGAGGACGTACGACCGAAGAAAAAAGAACCAGCATACATATGCTGCGTTGGAATTCGAAGCCAACGCGTATCTCTATGAAGGCACTGATGCAGCGGAATGCGAAGCAATCATGCAGCAACTTGCGGATGTCGACTATTGGTATCCCTGCACACGTTGTTTGGAGACTATCGACAGTGTTGCCAAGCTGAACATGGGTGGGGAACATAACGTGGTTGGCTTGATCCAAATAACGAAGTCCGACAATCATAAAATTGACTCAGTGGCACTTGACAAGTATGCGAAGATGTTTCCGGACGGTGCCAGATATATTGCGGTGGTGCCAGACAAGGAGACCAGTGATAAATTTCGACTTGCTCCAGCTGATCCTCCAACCCAAGTGCTGTTGTACGTTGCGTATGTCGCAACCTGGAGTCCGTGAAACCATGTGCTGCAGAATTAAGCTTTTCTCTGATAGCCTGACTAAGCCGGTAGTGTTGTGGTGGTAGCGATTTGCCTCCTATCCTTAGCTACTTGTTGAACAATGTATTGATTCCAAAAAAGCTCGTTGGTTCTGATCACCTGTATGATCTAATAACCTGCTAAATCGCGACAAGGAGTTGACCAATGTTACAGCACATGTATGAACCAAACTGACTTTCGAGGACATACGATCGATCGAGGCAGTGAATCGAGGACGGTGGATCGACTGCGTTTGAGAAAACAGCTGTGGTTGAGAGCAGTGGATCAACGGTGCGAGGACGGTGGATCAGTGGATCAACGGTGCGAGGACGGTGGATCGACTGCGTATATGAGAAACCGCTGTGGTTGAGGTCTGTTGATGAGACTATCATACCTTGAGATGGCATACCCATGGATAAGTATGTCATCTCCATGGATAAGAATGGAATACCTCGGGATGAGGAAACCATACCCAGGTATAAGAATGGAATACCTTGGGATAAGGAAACCATACCCAAGGATAGTACCCAACGATGTGAACATGGAGATTTCAGTCAAAAAAAATAATTCGATTAATTTAATTCTACACCAAATTCGTTCAAGTTTTCTTTCAATGAGGGACATTTATTCTTGATGTATTCATTTTTACACATCCAATTGAAATATTGGGTATCGTTTTCAACAATCCACTTGACGGATTTGTTCTTATGTTTGCCCCACCGCATAATATAGCTATCATCTCCATCTTGGAACTTACCTTGTAAAAACCGTTTGATATCAGAGTCTTCTGTTTGCTGGTTGTATAACCATCGACAGTATGACGCATCTTGCTCATAGACTTCCTCAAGAGATTTTCCTTTATATTTTCCGAACTCTAAAATTACTGACATTTTTGATATGGTGTATTGGGTATGGGGTATGCTTATAGTATATTAGTAAATTTATATTAGAATTAAAAATATTAATTCAATTTATTTAATTGTTTTCTAACCAGTTTTTATGTTTTGCTCTCTTCAAATGTTGTTTACCAGCACAATCACAACTGATTTTTTTATTTTGTTTATCTTTATTCATTTCAAACTACATCTTTGTCTGAAGAGGATATTATCGCTACTCTAAGTGCTTCAGGTTAATAGAAATGTTGATTTGTCTGTGAGGGTAATGATGGAAGGTTTAGAGGTGTGTTTTTTATATAGGGATGTGATTAATGCTTACGGGTAATTGGGTTGATGATTTGTCTGTGGGTTAAGGATGATGGGTTTAGAGGGTAGTTCTTATATAGGATAGAGATTTAGCTGTGGGAGAAACATGAAGGTTAAAGCGGCAGTTTGGGCCGAAGGCACGAATGCCGCTTTAAGGTATATACTTCTGTCATCCGTGTTGCTGCCCCAATCTGCATCCGAGTATGCTTTGACCGCAACGCTTCCACTTCCTCGGTAGACGATACCGATTTGACGCGTGGTCTTCAGATACCGTACTACTCGAATTGCTGCGCTCCAATGTTGTAGTCCTGGGTTCTTCAGAAAACGTGATAGCTGTGTCACCACTTATGCAATATCAGGCCGAGTGCATGTCGTTATGTACAGCAAGCATCCGTTGTGGGTGACTGCTTTGACGACAGCTTCAATCCTGATACGCATGGGTTTTCAACACTCTCGGCCTCTTGTTGACCGAATCGCTTGACCACATCATCGATGTAGCGAGTCTGTTCGATCATCAATATTCCAGCTGACCTGTCGTGATCAATTTCCATACCCAAAATAAATTCCGCCTGACCAAGTTCCTTCATCTTGAAAGCATTCTTGAGTACATCCTGTACTTGATTTAAATTTTGCTGCTCCTTGCTGCGATAATCATGTCATCCACATATAATCCAACGTAAGCAAAACCTTCTTTAGTGCTCTTGACATAAACACATTGATCTGCTCCGCAACTCTTAAAGCCATTCCTGACGAAGACACGATGTATTGTCTAGTTCCAAGCACTCGCTGCTTGATTCAGTCTGCGAATAGCATTGTTCTGTTGACATATGTATCCTTGAGCGTTGTCGACACCAAGCGGAACTTCCATAAAAACGTTGTCCGTCAACACGCTATTGAGAAAAGCCGTGTCGACGTCCAGCTGTTCCATTTGATAGCCACATTCAACACATACCGCGAGAATTATTCGAATCGATTTCATGTTGGCAACCGGGGAATGCGTCTCGAAAAAGTCAACGCCATACTTCTTCCTGAAACCTTTCGCGACCAGTCGTGCCTTGTATCGCACGATAGCGCCATTCTGATCACGCTTCTTGGCAAAAACCCATCGTGATCCAATTGTTCGTCCAATCTTCCCTCGTGGCTGCAATGTCCACGTTTTATTCTCTTCGTGAAAGCGAAGCTCAGCATTCGTTGCTTCACGCTATTTCATTGCATCGTCGCTTTCCATTGCTTGAGTATAAGTGTTCGGTGAGTCTGTCTTATCGTCAATTTCCACGGCATAGGCAAGAAAGGCTTCCGCAATTAGTCCATCTTCGTCAATCCTAGCACGCTTTGGAGTCGGTGGGCCCTCACTGCCTTCTGTTGACTCTCCACCATCGAAGCCGTTTCTTAGCATTAGCACTGGCTCACGTCTTATTTGTGTTCGCTCCACTTCAGGCCGAAACACCGAACGATCTTCCTGTTGCACTTGGGAAGGTTGATGATACTCCGTTAGCTTAAGCCTGTTTCGTACAGGGCTCTCAGAAGGCATTAGCCGCTGTACAACGGCGCTTGGCGTATGATCCACATCATCAGATCAACATCCTCGACTGTCTCTTCGACAGCTCCCATGGGATCGTCCGCAACTGACTGTCGATCCACTTGATGCTGAACATTGACAACATCACCATCCTTAATAACTTAGACAATTGTTTCCGGCTTAAGCTCTTGCGCGCCATTGATGCCGCTCACCTCACGCTCATCCAACTTTACAGAGCGGGTCACTTTAAACTTGGCTTTTTCCAAGTCAAACAAGCGATAGCCCTTGACATTCTCTGCATAGCCAAGAAACATACACTTGAAGCTCTTGGGTTCCAATTTGGTCCGTTTCGCATCGTCAATATGAGCGTAGCCTTGCGAATCAAATACGCGCAGGTGATCCATTCGAGGCTTCATCTTGAAAGCTAGCTCGTACGGCGTGATGGATGGACCGTATTGCTGACTTGATTAGTTAAATAAACCGCTGTATTTACGCTTCCGCCCACCATTCCGTCGAAACGCTCTTGGGTGTAACATGCTGCGGGCTTTCTTCATAATTCTCCTGTTCATACGCTCCGCCACTCCGTTCTGCTGCGGGCTGTATGGGGCGGAGCGCTGGTGTACAATGCCATTCACTTGCCATATTCCAGCCATTTTTCTGTTGACGAACTCGATTCCGTTGTCGGATCGCAAACATCTTAGTCGTCCACCCCACTGGTTTTCGTATATCGTCAGAAACTTCTTGAACTTGCCAGCCACTTCACTCTTGCTCTTGATCAGAAAAAATGCAACATATCGTGAAAAGTCATCCACAAACGTGAGAATGTGTTTGGCACCACCCTTCGAATATTCTCATTGGCCCCATGACATCTGTGTGAAAACGCTCCAACACACGTGTCGTCTTTGTCAGTGAACGAGACGGAAAACCGTGATCGTCTTCTTGCCCTTCAAACAGCCGGCACACAATATTTCCACACTTTGCTTGACAATTGGGATACCATTAGTTAATCGCTCTGTCCTGTTCAGCGCATCCTTGCTGGGGTGCCCCATGCGTGCATGCCAAAGCTCCCTTTGATTGTCAGCCCCGGCATATTCAACGATACATGCTTCTTCTTGCTCACAGTCAAGAAAATACGACTTTCCAACCTTTATGCCCGACGCAATTGCTTGCTTCTTGTTCCAAATGACACATGACGAACGCAAGCAATTCCACACTCATGCCACGCTCTGCCAGCTTGCCAACCGACAGCAACCTTCTGTCGAGTCCGGAAATGTGCAGAACTTCAACCATGTGAATCCTATTTCCGTTCAAACCAGTCAATTTTACCGTGCCGGCTCCTTTGACAAGCAACTTTTTCCCGTCTGCAATCTTAACTTTGATGCTAGCTTCTAGGCCCTTGTAATCAAAGAAGTCCTTCCTGTGTGGGGTCATGTGGGAAGTTGCTCAACTGTCAATCAGCCATCCTGATGACCTCCCTTCACCAACAGCAAACACCGTGTCGTCGCTGTTGAATCGTTTACCAGCCGGGCAGTATCGATTCATGTGTCCAAACTGGGCACAGTTGAAGCTTGCCTTTGAATCCGCCGTTATTGCGTGGAGGACCACTCTTTCGTCCATTGTCCCGTCCACCTTTGAATCTTCTAGCATTTCCATTTACGCGAAACGCTTTCTCTGTAGCTTCTTTCCTCTGCAGCTTTCTGACTCATTGAGCAGCTTCTTCTTGACTTCTGTCAACGAAATGTCCCTTGCATTCTCCACAATTGACAAATTCAAGTCATACTCCGAAGGTAGACTGCTGAGAAGTACCACCAGCTGGCGTGACTTATCAATTTACTCTCCCGTAGTCTGTAGTCCCACTACTAGCTCGTGAAAAGAGTCCAGATGCTCTGCCATGCTTATTCCACTTTCCATCTTGAACTCATGTTGTCGACGAGTCATCACAACACGATGTGAAGAGTCGAGCGATTGTAGAAATCGCGGAGGGTTCCCCACGCCTCCATAGCACGCGTAGCTGCCCGAATTTGATCTGTTGCTGGACCTCAACGCCTTGAGCAATGATGCCTAGCCCTTGGCATCATTAACAAGCCACGCCTCCGTGACGTCCTTCTCTTCCTTGACGGCCATGATGTGTCCCAAAAGACCCTTCCGCTCCAAGGGTCATCCTCATTTTAAACTCCCAGTGGTAATAGCTACCACTTCCTAGGAGGACTTCGGTGCGCTTGTTCATATTGGGCGAGAACGTTGCTTGAGAAGGCAGGCTTGTTGCGGCTGTCAATCTGTTAAGTAGAAAGTAAAACCCGAAGTGAATATATTCATCTTGACCAATGAACGGCTACCATATGTAATTACTAACTGTGACGTAATTGTAATTACTGTGAAGCCATCCACCTGTTTAGCGTGCATTTAGCGGTGTAATTTTAACAATACTGATTTAGCCTCACCGGCCAAACAGTTGTATGGAGTGTCAAGGTAAAAGCGACGCCAGTCGTATAAAAAAGACGCTCTCTTCAAACCAGTCGTACACAACAGTCTCTTCGAGCTTTTCTTTGCGAGTAATGAACGCCCGTAGTGAAATGCTTACGTTTGCATATAATTGTGGGTGACATAGCTACACATGTTGATAATATAGGTCCGCAAAGCACATTGGATGGCAAAGTTCTACAGGTGGAATGCATAGAGCAATCAAATACGGGTACAAAGTTTCGCAAGATGTAGGAATTCGTGTAGGACTTAAATGGTACCACAAATAGATGCCAAGACTGCACCGCTAGATAAAAATAGAAATGCAATGCGGAATAATCCCTGGACATCACAAATGATCGCTTGAATAATGGAAATACCATATCTACAGAAATAGTTGACAGTTTAGCTCAATGTTGTGTAATGGTTAGTGCACCTCAATTTAAGACATTGCCAGAAGTGTCGGACTAAATGAATTTCGACGATTTCGGCATCACTGAGCTGTTGCTCATGAGTATCAACGCCGCTCCTAATTGAGTTGGAAAGGCATAAAGCCTTCACAATAATGCCTGTGGAGTATTGCAGTCAATTTTAAAGCAAAAATTGTCAGTGGGTTGGAAACGTCGAACATTCGATATCGAACCAAAATTGTGTCATTGCTGGATTGCATAGCTATCAGACAGATCCATTACGGTCATGCGAACCCTCTTACTTGTCAATGATGGTCTCAGCAGCTACGACTTTGCTTGGCTCTTAAGTGGCCATCGCGTGAATAAAAGTGGATTGGTGGACCACACACACATTTACGTTATTGACAAATTATTTTACTTTTTTAACGATTAGTTGTGTCATAAACTACCATCTTCATTGAATGCTCAAAATGTCTTCGCACGAAGAGCTTCTCTACTTAAGTCCCTTTCCCGCTACAAATTTTTTTAGGGTGGACTCGATGGATTGCTTCACTTGCATTAAATTTATGAAGCCGGTATAGACACACCCTTTTTTGGAAGAGCTGCACCCCCACCTCTGTAATCTGTTCTGGAATTTGACCGCACCCGAAATTTGAATACACACCCTTCCAGTATCGCCACACCCCCTCATAACTTGAGCTACACGATCAACTTTAGTTATTAATATGCTGCTTCAACCGCCGCCAGAATACATCTATAATACCCGTGAGGAAGCATAGAAGGTGATACAGACATTTGCGCTGCAAGAAGGTAATATAATAAAAAAAAGGAGCACTAAGGCAAACAACAGGAAAATACGAGGAAGAGTTCGGATGCTTGCGCTCATGACGGTGCATCCAAAGGTTGAGTCGCGAAGGTGCACCGAACATCAACGCGTCTTTTAATGTATCCATAGTCGGTCACAACTCAATGGCTACTGAATCCTACTGCTGCGCAAGACTGGGGCGTTAACCTGGTTGTATTTACTCACGACCATATCGCAGCTGAGAGTGTCGCAGCATTTCCAGAAAGAAGGGCATTATGGAAGTGCAAACACAGCATATCACCAAGATGTAGGGCGCCACCTCTATTGATTTTGGGTACAATGAGATGCTCCGATTCTGCTTTCTTTGCCACCAGGCAGGATATTTATAATCTTGGAAAAGGAGAATTAAGCACATTTTCTCCTTGGCCGTACTGTGTACGAAGCTTTACTCCACACCTCACGAGAAAGTTCCATTTGTCACAGAGTTGACCGAGATTGTGCCCCTGGCCAACTTACACGCCTCATTGTTGCGCCAAAAATTTGCATCACGACCAACGAGCCAAGGAGGATGTTTTTCCAAAGGTACTTACAAACTATTCATTTCCCATTGTAGTATATTTTTGCAGAGCGAAACTATCTGGACACTTGAGCAAATTAAAATAATCTATCAAAAAAGGATACCAAGCCGATCGTTATTATTAGTTGGATTCGATAGCTGCAATTTAGCTCATTAATCCGGAAGTGGGGAATATACTTTGTGTGTGGCACATTGATAAGAATGTCCTCGCAAATGTCATACAGCACTTTTCAAAGGACGAAGAATAAAGAATTTTATAAAAAGTGGGGCGAGCTCTACCGATCGACAACTGAGGCGAAACTCGAAGGTAGTTGGAAGCTTTTAAAAAATGAGATCAATAGCGTGGGCTAAGCGTATTTGCAAAACACGTGGTTCCCGCAAAAAGAGAAATTTGTCCTTGCCTGGACTAAAGGGCTGAAGCACTTCGGGATTATAGCTACATCTCGTGTTTAAAGCGGACATGCGTTCCTAGAAAATGGACTACAGTATCAACTGGAGATCTGTCAACATTTTATGAATTAATAGTACTTGCGGCTCAACAGCAGCGGCAAGGAATCAGCCAAAAAGCTGCCTATGATCGTTAGTAGGGACTTCTAAACAATTATAAATAGTAAATCTTGCATTACGCATTGAATAAAGTAAGTGTGATCATTAAATTCAACTCTTGCAAAGTAAGATACTAACCATTTTCTCCAGACTTTCAATCAGTATCAGCAGGCGCTGTCAATGAAGGCCGCTGATAGCTGCACTCGAACGTTCATGAACAGAACAGGTATTGCGTGCTCTTATCTCATCAAGCAGATGCTCAAAAGTAAACTAAGTTTGCGTAAAGATCACTTTCTCAATCACTGATGTCATCACAAACACGCACGTCCCTCGCTGCTCTCTGTTGTGATTCCGCAGGAAAAATAACTTTTTCAGACATTATCAAAAAAACGAAAAGAGTTACGAGAGCGACATTTGGTCAAGCCTTTATATGGAGAACATTTCCTTGTGCGAAATCCAAATAATCGTACCTCAGATTTAAGTATAGTATAAGCGAACCAGGGACAGCAGCTCCGCGTGGCCGGCCAAAGGGATCGACAAGTCCCGAACGCGAAGCGTCTGCAATTTAGTATGTTGAGAGTAAAGGGTGAGGACAGCCAAAAGTAGATGAGCCCAAGCACCAAAATGCTGCTTTAGGTCATATGCGGCAAACAGGCCCCTTAAAAGCATTGGCAGGCCTGTTCAAATACTTCAATTGCCAGGGTCAGCAGCCTATAGTATCAACTGCAAGTATGATGTCCTTCAAAAACTTTAATGTGTTATTGCGACATATGTGAGGACGTGAATGGCGATAGCAATTGCGGCTTCCGCACGATTGCAGATAGTGTCAATCGCTTAAAATTGAGCCACTGGATTGCGGTTCCAAGAGGATTGTACAAAGAGATGATTACGAACCCGGAACTTAATCGCCAGCAGTTTGCGCAGCACTTTGATGACGATAGAGAAGGCATCGCCCATGTTTTGACAGAGGCAAGACCGGAACCATTGAATCATTAGATGCCAATGCTCCAGCTTGGCGATGTAATCGCATACCAATATGGAAGGCCTGTTCAAATTACATTTTTCCCTTCAAGTGTTCGAGTAAAGAATTATGCCCCAATTTGCTTCGCATTTGTTACCGACAACCATTACATCTCGCTCCATTTGCGGCCAGAATCACCTGCTCCTACTATTGTGGTTTATTGGAACAGATATGCTGCACCCAATGCGAAATCTTGGGTAGTGCATTTGAGCCGTAAGCATCGAAGATGGGAGAAGCTCCATGAACAAAAATCAACGATAACCTATGACCTTACGGAACCGCATCAAAATTCGGATCATTCATGCATACATGCTGACGAGTAGATCATGAAGCACTTCATCGAGCTTTCGCACTTAGGTTTAAATTCCCTGCAGTAGCAAAAATGGCTCTAACGGAAGCTACATTCACGACGTGCAGCTCTTTTTTATGTTTCTGGCTTTCGTCATTTGTTAGCACTGGCGAAACACTTAAATGTTCTCGAAGTTCTTTATCACACCCCTGGGCTTTCTTCTTCTTGAATTTGAGTGAATTTCGGATAGAAATTCGTCGGAAACCTATGAAGGATTCTCTGGCTTGGAAAAGAGATTGGTCTGAAATTCTGACGCTGTCACAGTCCTAGGTGTATTCAGAGTTGATGCTCAATTCAACGATTAATCTAATCGACAGCAGAAAACAAAGAGTGATAGCGAATTCGTTGTAATGACTTTGCCATCGTCATGATTTTCTGCTGTGGGTGCATCCCCAGCGGTCTTTGTGTTAAACTGCTACGGGTAGCCAGTCAAAGCAGCCCGTCAACTTGAGAAATACCCCGCGCACCAAATGCTTCTGCCTGATCGTTGGTTTTCGGGCAGCCTCACCATTTGCGGAAATGATATGTTCGAAGAGTCTGCATGAATATTTACCACATGATCTGATTTTACACAAGGTGTGTTTGGTTGAACGTAATTTGACCATTGGTACGTGTTTGTATTCTAGTCAACATGGTAGCGGACATCTTTATTAAACGTCGAAGCCCTTCCTGTAGCGAGTCGGTCGTGCGTATACTGCGCAATAAGATGCACTTCGCAGCTCTGACTTCACCAAAAGACTCTCTACGATTATCGGATTTTGTACAGCACGTCAATGTGGGCTCGGAAATTTACCTCATAATCCGTCAGGATCAGCATGGTCCGCTGCTTCGCTTTCGCTCTCTTGCTTCGATCTCAGACTTATACTTTTTCGCTTCTTCATATCGAAATATGATAAAACTGTACAGAATATAAAGTCGGACACTCCGATAGCTTAATGCTCCTACTTTTTTACTTTCTAACTCAAGTATAAGAAATGTATCTCGAGATAGAGCATACTAACGCATTACTTTTTCCGTGAAAAAGAAATGTAATCGTGCCTACAAAACAAGCGGTAACTGTATCGAAATTATTTACGAAACTGTGGAAGTGCAAAAACTAATCGTGGCAATTCCAAGATTGATAAAAAACCTAGAAAGATAAATTACATCTGTAGAATACATCCATAAAACTAATAAGCATAAGCACGAGACCCATACATGATACCACAAACTGAAATCTAAGAATCCTTCCACCGCGAAAATCTCTGGCAATGCTCTATTGCTACAATTACGATTACAATGTAAGCTACCAATGCAACTTGATCCCGTTGGCCGTCGCCAGTTGCTTCCTAGGGCATGTACTTTTCATAATCGCAATTGCAACGAGGACATGATGTTTCGGCCGCCAAATGCAATACATCCGTAGAATAGAGGCCAATGCAAAGAGCACGTTTAAAATTGAGATTATTACGCCCCCAAGAGAGCCAGGCTAAACAGCAGTTTGGTCGGAATCAAAAGATGGGTCATAAAAAGCGAGCGTGGAAAAATAACACATCATTGAGAGCTTAGGTCATTGCATTTAGGACAATCGATATTACGCCCTGCCATTAGCTAAGATGAACAACCATTCGACATTTGAACTGTCCAGTTCGTGTCGTAGTACACCTCTGTAGCGTATCACGAGACTTTCTCACAATTGCATCGGACGAAATGTTGACAATGAACCTTCGTTTGATCCTCCAACGCGTTGCTTGTGGCGGCATTCTCTTGTCTTTTACTTTACTATCAAATGGCATTGGCGTGGTCGTAACGGTAGATGCGACGAGTGCCGTGTCAGAAATGCAGCGCACTCTTGCCATGAATCAAACTCAAAGCGAGGACCACGCGACATTAGCGCCAGTGGATGACGAAGACGACGAAGAAGATGAAGAAGAAAAAGAAAGAGCTCTTGCTGTCTTTGAGAGCGTCGGGGCAGCTGCGAAGAAGGCCATGAAAAGTTTCAAGCCGAATGAGATTACGAGGAAAAGGCTCTTTGCTGGAACTAAGAAGGACAAGAAACTTGCGAAGACAAGCGAGTTGTTTGTCAAGTATAACGTGCAGCACGACGATCCAAACACTTTCTTCAGACAAAGCAACTTTGACATGTGGGCTGGGGAGACGAGAAAAGTCTACAACCGGGACGATGAGAAGGCGTACGCAGCCATGTTTTCGACCTTGTTGGCTCGGAAGAATGGAGACGAGGAAGCGGTGGCAAAGCTGATTGGGAACCCTTCAACTTACCATGCGGATTTCCTGATGAAGGCGCAAATAAAGCACTGGAAGGCGCGTGATTATGATACGGGAATGGTGTTCGATCTCCTCAAGCTTAGTGACGAAGGCGATGGGTTGCTCAATAGTCCAAAGCTCACCACGTGGATAACCTATGCCGAAAGGAACAATGAAAATCCATCCAAGAAATTGTGGGAATTATTGACGTCAAATCGAAAATTGGGGGAACTTTTTAAACGAGACGAGAATGTTGTCGATAGTGTCAAAGTCTACACTTCTGCCGACCTGGCTGCGTTGGTGCAGGCCCCGCGGACCACAGGGAACGCAAAGCATTATGGGCCCATGTTGGAAACGATGTTGCTCGCAAGGTGGAGACAGCAAAAGACCCCGATCGCCGACGCGTTGCAGGATGTGGGGATACGCAAGCCCGAACTGGACGTCTGGTTGGCATATATTCGTACGATGGGCAATAAGGATCCGTACACAATCTTTGCAACTGGAGGCAAGTTTGAAGATAGAGCAATTGCAGGGGCAATTGGCACTGCGCTGCAGTCTGGAGATAACAATCTAGTAACAGTTGGCAAGCGTATGCAGCAAGCCCAATTTGAAGAGTGGGCAAGCGTAAACAAAAAGGGTAGTGACCTCTTTGACGATCTCAAGCTCAAGGATGAAGAATACAATCTATTTGCGAGTCCTCTTTGGCCTGTGTGGACGAACTTCCTAAAGTTTACAAATAAGAACCACGCGAACAATGTGATGATTTTGACACTGGTGAAAAATTTCGAAGGCCAAAAGTTGCCCGATATCATTGCGAAGGCAATGAAAAATTCCCGCACTGAACGCACCGCAACGATTGTGAATATGCTCTACATGAACGAAGGCATCAATCCTGTCAGTGCAAAGGTTTTGCCCAAACTTTCAGCTTGACACGTCGGTGGGTAACACGCTTTTAAACGGATGAATCGATGGTCGTGGATTGGACATAAGGATTCGTTCTCAATGAAGGACAGGTTGAATTAATGACCACATTGACACGCCAACGTTATAGGCAAGAATGACGGTGCTGGTGCTGTCTACGTGGAGTACAATCTATGGTCTCAATGTCGCTTCGAGACGCGCTCCTACTGCTTGTAGTCTGCTGCCACAGACACGGTGATGGCTTTAGATCGACCTGACGATTTAAGATCCTCGTAATCATGTCCACGAGCTTGGCTGTTCACAAAGGGAGCTAATTTTTAAAATGCCCAGTAAGTATAAAAGTCGATTGGTATAAATGTCAATTAGTCTCTTAATTCTAGTCTACGAAGGAGATTAAAGCCTAGCTATCATTGAAAGAGCGCCTAATTCGTAGAGTTCAATGCATTCTAGGATCACAAAATAGTAATGTAGTAATTATTACTATTATTACCGGGGGTAGGTCACTAACATTCGGGCAGCGATTAAATGTCCGTTGATACTTTATTTGTCGTGATCTCGCCAATTTTTAGCTGAAACGGCCAAACTCTGTCCGTTGCTGAGTACGCAACAAAGCAATTAGCATGATTTCCTTGACCTCGGGCGACTTCGGCTTGGGGAAAGCATCCATCTCAGGCGACGCCGCCACCGACTCAGAAGTGTGCGTTGATCGCGTTAGGCTCTTGTGTATATAAACTTTGCATTCAAGCAAGTCTGTATACCACGAGACATGTAAATATTTTGCGTGATCCTCGAAAAGGATCAGTCGAAAAGACTTCGAGACGGATTGCAATCAGGTGCAGCGAGGCTGCCATAACGGGAAGCATGAGTACAGTCCGTTCCATATTAGTAATAATCGTATTACCAGGATCTTCAATGAATGCAAACTCAACTGTATATTTTGTGAGGCATATGTACGAATAATCCTACTACCTCTAGTAACACGCATAAGCAATGGTCGTGCTGCTTTTCTGCCAAGTACTCAGTACCAAGTACTGTTTTCTTTGGACATTGACTTGTGTCACACTATATGGTGATATACCACTTACTTTGACAAAAAGTAGCCTATTAAAATATTGGAAATCGCGGACACAAAAATGTACATGTCGATATTGAAATCAGTTTACGAAGACGTCGACATTTAAAAGTTCTGACAATTTTAGGCTGATAGTGCGTGCTGGTCAGAAAATGTGGAAGGCAAGTGATAAACTAATCGCATGTTTGTGAGTAGAAATATAGTATTATTTCGCAATACAGACTTTTTCCCTGGCCACCCTCGCGCTCCACCGCCTCTGGTCCGTCTGGCTCCGCCCCACGCTCATCTCACCCAAGACCCGCATTCGACTGTACAACAACTACGTTCGACCGATTCTGCTGTACAACTGCGCCACCTGGGCTCTTACCAAGTCAGAGCTCCACGGCCTCGAGAGTTTCCATCGCCGCCAGCTTCGCTACGCTCTTGGCTACCGCTACCCTCGACACATTTCGAATGCAAGACTCTACGACCTCTGTGATGAGCGGCCGCTGAGACTACGACTGACACAAGCTCGCTGGCGCCTGTTTGGCCATGTACTTCGCCGCAATCCCGACATTCCAGCAAACCTCCAAATGCGTGCCTACTTCTTCTCCACCGCAGCAAACTGGCGCGGACGTCCCCGCACCACGCTCCCCTCAACACTCGACCACAACCTTGTTTCCCGTGGCTCCGGCTTTCGACTCCGGATAGCACAAGACCTCGAAGTGGTACGTACCCTTGCACAAGACCGAAAGAAATGGAAGACCCTCACGACCTCGGTGCTGGATGCACTGCCCGCCGAACGAGACCCGACGTATGCGGACACCACTCTATGCCGTGGACTACCCAGACTGAGCCTAGCACGTGCATAACTTGGCAACGCGATAACGTAATACATTACATTACATTACGGACTTTTTGGTGAGCTGCATACATATACTAGCTTCGATGCAAATGCGCTACTGATAAGCACGATTTAAGTTACAATTTGACACGTTGTACGATGACATAACACGAACGGTCCTGCGGCTAGTGGCGGCTCAAGGGATCGAGCTGCATTGGCGACTTTCCTGATACAGGAAATTGTACGAAGAGAGCATAACCAGTGATTACACGGTGTGGCGATTTTAGCGATTTTGACTGCTGATAAATAGTAGATGGTCCTGGGAATAAATTGTACAACAATAATGGGATGGGCCCAATAAAACTACCGCATTGCGGTACGCTGATCAATGACGAAGCAAGAGGACTACCTACGTCCATAATTGAGCCGTGGCTTGAGGATAGACGAAAGATTTTCATTCATAAGACGTACTTTATATCGTAGCGCCAGATTCAGAGATAGGAAGTGCAGATTTAAAACAGAGAGCGGCAATGCTGTAGAGGCGAGAGCGCCACTCTGTCGCAGATAGCCGGTGCCATATGCTAAACTTACCAGCATTTCGATCAATCAAGTGGGTTACGATGCTTGCCGCATATTGAACAGACTGGCCACCATCGTCGATAGCCAATTGAAACCGACTCGATGCATCATATGTTGATGCCACCCACAACAAGAGAGAATCGCAAAACATAGTTCACAACTGCATTGGACGAAGTGGTGCCAATGAACTTCAAATCCAGTCTCAACCGCGTTGCGTGTGGCGGCATTCTCTTGTCGTGTGCTTTTCTTTTCCATGGCAGTGGTGTGGCAACGGAGGCCAATGCGACGCGTGCCTTGTCAGCGAGACAACGCAACCTCGCTTTCAATCAATCTCAAAGCGACGAGGACGCGACCGTCGCGCCGAGTCAAGTTGACGATGGTGATGACGACGACGACGAAAGAGCTCTTTCTCTCTTTGAAAGTGTTAGTAAAGCGTCAACGAATGCCATTAAAGGGATAAAGTCGAACGCGATGGTGCAGAATGTGTTTTCGAAGGACCCGAAACTGGTTAGAACCAAGAATTCGTTCGACGAGTATAAACTTCAACTGAATGATCCAGACAACTTCTTTATGCAAGCCAACTTTAAACCTTGGTTTGAAAAGACAATACAGCGCTACAAACCTGACGAAACAAAGGCTTACGCAGCGATGTATTCGACCGTTTTATCTCGTTCGGAGGGAGATGATGAAGCCGTTGCGAAGCTGATTAATAGTCCATCGAATCTTTTTGCCTTTCATTGGATCGACGCTCAGGTCAACAATTGGAAGGCGCGTGATCTGGATACGGGAAACGTCTTCGATCTCCTTAAGCTTAAAAAAGAAGGCCCTGATTTGCTGAATAGTCCAAAGCTGAGCTCGTGGGTCAAATTCGCAGAAGCGAAGAATGAAGACTCGGCCGAGAAATTGTGGGAGATATTGCGGTCTCAGAGAGATCTCGCTCGTCTTGGGCCAAACGCGGAAATGCCTCGACATTTTGAAGCTTACTTTTTCGCCGAACTTGGTAAGGTGCTGCAAACTTCGCGGAAAACACCGGACGCAGAGCGTCTTGGTTCGTTGTTGGACACGAAGTTGCTGGCAAGGTGGAAAGAGCAAAAGTACCCGATTGCAAAGGCGTTGCAGGATATGGGGATAGGCCCGGATGACCTTAAAGTCTGGCTGGCGTATATACATACGATGGGCAACAAGGACCCCTACACGATCTTTGTGACCGCAGGCAAGTTTGAAGACAAAGCAGTTGCGGGGGCAATTGGCCTCGCGCTGCAGTCTAAAATTTCATCAATGAAATCGATTGGCCAGAATATGCAGAGAAGACAAAACGAATTGTGGTCGAAGGGTGGTAAAAAGCCTGAGACACTCTTTGGAGATTTAAAGCTCCAAAATGCAGGAGATAACCTGTTTGCGAGTCCTCTTTGGCCTGTGTGGATGTCTTACCTGAAGTTTTTAGATGAGAAGGGCGCAAACACTCTGATGATGATGACACTGAAAAAGTATTTCGGAAACCGAAAAGTGCTCGATATCGTTACAAAGGCAAAACAGGTGTCCGAAACTTAAAACACCGCATCATTTGTGGGAACGCTTCTGTCTCGTCAATACCATTATTTTGTCAGTGCGCAGGGTGTGCCTTAATTGTCAGCTTGACACGTCGAAGGGTCATGCGCGCTGAAATGGATGGAGCGTGGACATTTTCGTTTTCAACGAGCTATCGTTCAAGTCATTGGCTCCATTCATACGACTACGTGACCGTCAACAATTGATCTAAACGTCGCTCGCTCCAGGTGATTCATTCCAGTGGCCAACTTTTTGGGTAAAGACCCCACAAATGTTTGGGTAGTGTCAGTCATTTGCATTTGAGCGATAAAGATTGATTATTGTTGCATTAATATATATATATATATATTTTATATATCCTCTCTTTATAAATGTGAGAAACTCTATGGTCTCTCTACACGAAGTAGCGGCGGTTTTAAATTTCTGGCGGCTGACACAATGTAAGTACAATCAATTATATTGTGTCAGTGAGAGAGCATTGCGAGTGAGTGTAAAAGTGGAAATGCACGTTTGTTGCAGTATTGATTTCCTGTTTTGCCTTCGCAAAGATATCGAGCAACTTTTTACCTTCAAATTACTATTATCAGCTTCAACATCAGCTCGGATTCCGCGTGCACGTTTTTTAGCCAAATTCAGGTAGGAAGTCCACACAGTCCAAAGACGACTCGCAAACAGATTGTGTCCTTCAATTTCGAGGTTACACTCTGACATTAGTTGATCACCAGTTTAAACAGTTCGCACCCTGTGCTTGCTGCATACGGTTGCCAATCGCCATCAAATTGCTGTCATCAGACTGCAGCGCTGTTTCAATTACTCTTGCCTCCAGTCGCAACTGTTTTGTATGGGTCATCAATCCATGATCCAACCGGACGTCAGATTCGAACTTGCGCACCCCTACATTACGCAACGCGTTTGCGATCCGGTACTCTTAATGGTTCCACCTTACCAGCAACATCGTTTCCAGCGACTTCCTAATATCACTTGCATTTTCTGTGGTCCGCGGTGCACGCACCAACATAGCAAGTTTGGCAGTATTGTAAACTTGTAAACGATCGATGATGTTCATGTCAAAGCTTTAGCTAAGTCACGTGATACTTGGCGACACAAACAAATGACACAGCAAATCGTACATTGCATTGGTTGGTGACCGGCAACAATTTGTCCAATGTGCACAGCCTCCTTTTATGGCTACATATTGGATAGTGGGCAAAATATACTAGTTTCTGAGCAAATGCACTACTAAAGAGTACAACTTTCTCTTGTGAGTTTACATTCGTACGATGCGAACGGAGCTGTAGGTAGTGGCGCCTAAAAAAATCGAGCTGCATTGGCGAATTACATAATATAACGACTTGTTTAAAGAGAGCATCAGCAGTGGCTGAACACTACAATGGTTTTAGCCCTAAAATTTCCCTACTCAAATGAGTGCGAAATACGTAGATGAGCCACTGGTCAAAAACGTCCATAGTCCTATAGAGGTATAGGACTTGGTCCTGGACTGGGTCGGATGACTGCCAGCCTCCCGTGATACTAGCTTTGTCCTAGCGTAAAAGTTCCAAAATCATTTTTATAGAGGAAATACGAACGAACGCAGTGACCAACCTATTACAGGAAAGGCACCGAATGTTGTTGAACGGCACGGTAGATAGTGCCAAAGATCATTGGGCAGTCCAATTTCCACGGATTTCAGATATGTTTAAGAAAAGAGGCAAACCATCGATCTGCTGACCAGGGTTTTGAACATCCGTCAACGATTTATTTGTGGTGATCCTGGCATCAATGGAGAAGACATGGTTGTTCTAACTTCTCTGACCCATAAAGCTGAAAATTTCTCTACTACACCCATTAAAGGTAACGTGGGCGACTTCGGCTTGGGCGGAGCAACCATCCACGGTGCCGACGCCACACACCCGGCTGACTTCGTCAACTTTTGCAGAAGGTAAGCTAGCTGAGCAATCGCTTGCAAGTGCGCATTGGTCGCGCTGGGTTTTAGAGCAAACGAATTTCGTATTTTAGCAAAAATACAGCTTGTTTAGCTCGTCTGTACATTCCGAGGCAAAAAAGCGTTTTCCTTTGTCCTCGAAAAGAATCAATCGTATAGACTTCGAGAGAGATTGCCACCAGGTGCAAAGGGGCTACCATAACTAGATGAATGAGAACAACTGTCTGGCATTTGTTCTTTTAATCCACGGTTAGTACTATTCATGAGTGACAGTGTTTTTGTATTTTTAAATGCAAATTCGACAACATTAAAGCTGATCCTATGTGGGACAAATAAAATTTCTACTAAACACAGTCGCCTCTATTATTACGCAAAACCTTTATCCTTTAAACATGTACTGCTTTTCCGCCAGCTTCTCAGTATTGAGGTCTGCTTTCTTACTATGTGATATCAATTGGTACGACACAAACGAGCCTACAAAATCAGTGTAGCTTACCAAATATTGCAGAAGATAATATAGACCAGCTGATGGACAAAAAAATGTGATCGCCTATGAAAAAGAAGGACAAGTCACATGTCCAAATTGTAGGCAGTAGTATTTGTAGGAATGATATCATGTAATTGCTAGTCGCATGTATGCTTGTGAGTGAAATAGAGTCCATACTATGTCAATTCCATATATGTGATTAGTCAAATAAAATGTATAGTAACAAATTGTGTTCGCGGTTCGCATTGTGCCGAACAGTATAGATAACATTAAGACAGTGCATAAGACCTTTTGCTTAATAAAGTCATTAAGCAAAAGTATACTTAAAGTGAGCTCAACCGTGAGAGTACGAAGCAATCCGAACTTCAAAGCCGTCTTGGTGGCATACGCCATGACAGGGGTGTTCATTGCGTTGAAACGTGCATAAGTACCAAAGGCGCAGAGAAGTATCCCCGTACTGAACGCATCGCAACGATTCTGAAATTCTTTTTTATGAACGAAGGTCAAAATCGTGTCAGTGCAAAGGTTTTGCCCGAACTTTCAGCTTGACACGTCGGAGGGTAACACGCTTTCAAACGGATGTAATGATGGTCGTGGATTGGACATAGGTATTTTTCCTCAACGAGGTGTAGTTTGAATCAATGATCACGTTGACACGCCAACGTCATAGGCAAGAATGACGATGCTGGTGTTGTCTACGTGGAGTACAATCTTTAGTCTTAATGTCGCTTCGGGACACGCTCCTACCGCTTTTAGTCTGCTGCCACAGATACGGTGATGGCTCTAGATCGACCTGACATCATCGGCTGATCACAGGACAAAAATGACTGAGTTGTGCTCATTCCTTATATGTTCATTGAAAATAAATGTCAGTGTCAATTATTCTGTTAATTCTAGTCTTCAAGGGTGTGCAAAAGTTAAAGGAGCGCCTAATTCGTAGAGTTCTATGCATTTCTAGGACCACAAAATAGTAGTGGAATAATCAACATGATCGCATAGGATGCTGGGGTAGGTCACTAATGTGGACGAGCAATTACATCTTTAGGTATGACTACCGCGTGTGTAAACATGTGCCAACCGATCCAAAATGCCCCAACCTTTTAAGAGGGATACGAACCTTGGTTTCGGAACGGTACTAGTATCCCGCACTAGCGATAGCTTTGTCTAAGCGTATGGGTTTCGGTAGCTATTTCTTTGTATGGAAGGAGTTAATATGGTTCGTGAACACCTAATCTCTCATGATAATATATGCGGCAGTCGAAATTCAGATATGCCTAAAAGAAGAGGTAAACCTTCAATCTGTCGGTCAGCCTATAAACGTCCGTTGATACTTTATTTGTAGTGATCTCGCTATTTTCAGCTGAAACGGCCAAATTCTGTCCGTTGTTGTGCACGCAAAAGAGCAATTAGCAGATCAGTCGAAAAGACTTCGATGCAGATATGAGTATTTCTACTACCTCTAGTAATACGCATAAGCAATGGTCCTTACACCATGTGCTCCATTAGTATTCAGCACCAATTACTGCTCTCTTTGGACAATTGAACTTGATTTGTGTTAAACTATAAGGTAATACCACTTAATGTGACACAAAGTAGCCTATAAGTAATCATTGCTGCTTATCAGAAATCGCAATATCTGACGAAGGACATAAAAATGTGATTAGCCATGAAAAAGAAGAGCAAGTCACATGTCGATATGAAAGACAGTAATTTAAGGTAGGAATGGCCTCTTTATTCAGTAAATGGTAGTAGTTTACGAAGACGACGACATTTGAAGAGGTACTGATAGTCTTACGTCAATAGTGCGTACTCTCCAGAAAATGTGGAAGACAAGTAATTATCAATCGCATGTTTCGCTCGTGAGTAGAAGTAAAGAATTATTTCGCAATACGGACTTTATTGCTAGCTGCATAATGTTTAGTGGCAATCAATGCAAATGCGCTACTGATAAGTACGATTGAAGTTACAGTTTTACATGTTGTACGATGACATAACACGAACGGTGCTGCGGCTTTCCTGATACAAGAAATTGTACTAAGAGAGCTTTACCAGTGATAAAACGATGTGGCGGTTTTAGTCTGCTTTTAGATCGTAGTTTAAGGTGGTTTGCTTCTGGCTGTAGATGGCGGTCCTGTGACTTTATAACATGGGATGGGCCCAATGAAAACACCGCATTACAATATGAGGAAGCAACAGGACTACCTACGCTTATATAGAGCCGTGGTACTGAGGATAGTCGAAGGTCATAAAAATATGCTATTAATCGTAGCGCCAGCGCCAGGAAGTGCAGATTCAAAACAGAGTGCGGCAATCTTGTAGAGGCGAGAGCGGCAATCTTGTAGAGGCGAGAGCGCCAATCTGTTGCAGATAGACTCTTCTTTCCCGTGCCATATGCTAAAGTTCCCAGCAGTTCGACATTTCAATTGGGTTTTGATGCTAGCAGCACAATGGATAGACTGGCCACCACAAAGGGGCACCAATTAAAACCGACTCGTTGCGTCGTATGTTTATGCCACCCCCATCAGGGGAGAATCGCCAAAGTTAGTTCACAACTGCGTTGGACGAAGTGGTGCCAATGAACCTCAAATCCGGTTTCAAACGGGTTGCTTGTGGCGGCATTCTCTTGTCGTGTGCTTTTCTCTCTCATGGCAGTGGTGTGGCAGCGGAGGCCAATGCGACGCGTGCCTTGTCAGCGAGACAACGCAACCTCGCTTTCAATCAATCTCAAAGCGACGAGGACGCGACCGTCGCGCCGAGTCAAGTTGACGATGGTGATGACGACGACGACGAAAGAGCTCTTTCTCTCTTTGAAAGTGTTAGTAAAGCGTCAACGAATGCAATGAAAGGGATAAAGTCGAACGCGATGGTGCAGAAAATGTTTTCGAAGGACCCGAAACTGGCTAGAACCAAGAATTCGTTCGACGAGTATAAACTTCAACTGAATGATCCAGACAACTTCTTTATGCAAGCCAACTTTAAACCTTGGTTTGAAAAGACAATACAGCGCTACAAACCTGACGAAACAAAGGCTTACGCAGCGATGTATTCGACCGTTCTCTCTCGTTCGGATGGAGATGAGAAAGCCGTTGCGGAGCTGATTGGGAATCCCTGGAACTTTAATGCCCGTCATTGGTTCGACGCTCAGAACAAGCATTGGAAGGCGCGTAATCTGGATACGGAAAAGGTGTACGATCTTCTTCGGCTTAGATATGAAGGCACTGAATTGCTGAATAGTCCAAAGCTGAGCTCGTGGGTTAGATTCGCAGAAGCGAATAATGAAAACCCGGCCGAGAGATTGTGGGAGCTATTGCGGACTCAGAGAGGTCCTACTGGCATTGTGATCGATGTGAAAATTTCTTCGAGTTACGACGCTTACTTATCATCCAAGCTTGGTGGGTTGCTGAAAACTCCGCGGAAAACACCGGACGCAGAGCGTTTTGGGTCGTTGTTGGCAACGAAGTTGCTGCAAAGGTGGAAACAGCAAAAGTACCCGATTGAAAAGGCGTTGCAGGATTTGAGGCTAGGCAAGGATGAATTAATAGTCTGGAAGGCGTATATACGTACGATGGACAAAAAGGACCCCTACACGATCTTTGTGACCGCAGGCAAGTTTGAAGATGAAGCAATTGTAGAGGCAATTGGCCTCGCGCTGCAGTCTAAAGACAGAGTATTGAAAATGAATGGCCAGAAAATGCAGAGAAGACAAAACGAAATGTGGTGAAGGGTAGTAAAACGCCTGAGGGACTCTTTGACGATTTAAAGCTCCAGGATGCAGGAGACAACCTGTTTTCGAGTCGTCTCTGGCCTGTGTGGATTTCTTACCTGAAGTATGAAGATGAGAAGTACGCGACCAATTTGATGATGGATACACTGAAAAAGTATTTCGGAAACCAAGAATTGCTCGATATCGCCACGAAGGCAAAAGAGGTGCCCGAAACTAAATCCATCGCATCAATTGTGGAAGCGCACTTGTCTCGTCAATACCGTTATCTTGTCAGTGTGCAGGATATGCCTTAATCGTCAGCTTGACACGTCGAAGGGTCGTACGCGTTGAAATGGATGAAGCGTGGACATTTTTGTTTTCAACGAGCTATCGTTCAAGTCATTGGCTCCATTCATACGACTACGTGACCGTCAACAATGACGGTGTCGATGTAATCCGATTATTGGTCTAAACGTCGCTCGCTCCACGTGATCGTCTCAAAGTGCCAACTTTCTGGGTAAAGACCCCACACATCTTTGGGTAGTGTTAGTCATTTGCATTTGAGCGATAATTGTTGGATTAATATCATTCTTTTGTTCTAGATCCATCCTCTCATTATAAATGTTTACACGAAGTAGCGGCGGTTTTAGGGCTGACACAACTTATATTGTGTCAGTAAGAGAGCATTGCGCATTTTAGCCTGCTATTAAAATATTTTATGGTATTATGAGTCGAGTGGCTAATGGTTTCTAAGTATTATAAAAATATCTACGTATTGAAGCTATCATAAATGAAAATAAGGCCTTTTTTTTAGTGATTATTCTAGTCCTACAACTATTTACAAAGTCATAAAAACACATGATTTCTCACTCCTGACAGCGACTTTCAAAAGTATGAGCGTGTCTCAAGGCGACACTGAGATTAAACGTTTGTATAACACCGACACCGTCATATTTGACTGTGATATTGTCGTGTCAATATCACAGATGTAGCGCGTTGGAAACTAAAAAACCACGGTTTTCATCTATTTAAAGCGAACCCTCTGACTTGTCCAGCTGTAGAATTAGGTAAAACTTTTGCACTAACTCGATTGACTTTTCGTAGAGAAATGAAAATTCACATTTGTTGCAGTATTGCTTTCCTGTTTTGCGTTCGCAAAGATATCGAGCAAATTTTACCTTCCTCTATCAGTGTCAACATCAGCTCGGACTTCGCGTGCACATTTTTCAGCAAATTGCAGCTAGGAAGTCCACACAGTCCAAAGACGACTCGCAAACAGATTGTGTCCTTCATTTCGAGGTTACAATCTGACATTAGTTGATCACCATTTTTAACAATTCGCACCCTGTGCTTGCTGCATACGGTTGCCAATCGCCATCAAATTGCTGTCTCCAGACTGCAGCGCTGTTATAATTACCCTTGCCTCCAGTCGCAACTGTTTTGTATGGGTCATCAATCCATGATCCAACCGGACGTCAGATTCGAACTTGCGTAACCCTACATTACGCAACGCGTTTGCAATCCGGGACTCTTAATGGTTCCACCTTACCAGTAACATCGTTTCCAGCGACTTCCCAATATAACATGCATTTTCTGTGGTCCGCGGTGCACGCACCAGCATAGCAAGTTTAGTAGTTTTGTAAACTTGTAAACGATCGATGATGTTCATGGTCAAAACTTTAGCTAAGTCACGTGATACTTGGCGACACAAACAAATGACACAACAAATCGTACATTGCATTTGTTGTCTTAGCCTCCTCTTATGGCTACATATTTGATAGTGGCCAAAACATAATAATTTCTGAGTAAATGCACTACTAAAGAGTACATTTTTTTCTGTGATTTTACATGTCGTACGA
This sequence comes from Plasmopara viticola, assembly GCA_001695595.3. Taxonomy (NCBI): domain Eukaryota; phylum Oomycota; class Peronosporomycetes; order Peronosporales; family Peronosporaceae; genus Plasmopara; species Plasmopara viticola. The sequence continues at coordinate 5,056 of MBPM02000271.1, read as the reverse complement.
TGCGAACGGAGCTGTAGGTAGTGGCGCCAAGAAGAATCGAGCTGCATTGGCGGATTACATAATACAACGAATTGTTCAAAGAGAGCACCAGCAGTGGTTGAACGGTTTGATGGTTCTAGCCTGCTTTCAGATCATACTTCATGGGATTGTTGCTGTCGATCCGACTTAAGGCAGCCGGACGAACAATTACACATGGAAATATGACTGCCATTCTCAAATGAGTGTGAAACATGTAGTTGGGCCACTGTTCGAACGCATCCAAATCCCTATAGAGGTATAGGACTTGGTCCTAGAATGGGTTGAATGACTGCCAGCATCTCGTGCTACTAGCTTTGTCCTAGCGTAAAAGTTCCAAAAGCAATTTATCGAGGAAATACGAACGATTGCAGTGACCGATTTCTTACAGGGAAGGCACCGAATGTTGTTATACGGCAAGGTAGATAGTGCCAAAGATCATTGGGCAGTCCAATTTTCACGGATTTCAGATATATCTAAGAAAAGAGGCAAACCATCGATCTGCTGATTAGGGTTCTAATATCCGTCAACGATTTATTTGTGGTGATCCTGGCATTTGCAGATGAGACGGCCAAACACTGTCTGTTCAAGCGCTCGCAAGAACGCAGAAATTATGATTATTCTAACTTCTCTGCCCCTTAATGAAGAGTTTTTTCTACCAGACCCAATGAAGGTAACGTGAGCGACTTTGTCTTGGGCAGAGCAACCATCTACGGTGCCGACGCCACCAACTGCACTGACTTCGTCAACTTTATCAGAAGGTGAGCGAAGTGAGCAAGCGCTTGTAAGTGCGCCTGGGTTTTTAAGCAAACAAATCACGCATTTAAGTAACAACACAGCTTATTCAGCTCGCCTGTATATTCCGAGGCATGCAAGCGTTTCGCTTTATCCTCGAATACAATCAACCATATAGGCTTCGATAGAGATTGCCACCATGTGCAGTGAACAAGATGAATGAGTGCAACAGTCTGAGATTTGTTCTTTAAATCCACGTTTGGTACTAATCATGAGTCACAGTGTTTTTGTATCTCTAAATGCAAATTTGACAATATTAAAGCTGATCCTTTGTGGGACAAATGTCCGAACAAATCCGTCAAGTGGATTGTTGAAAACGATACCCAATATTTCAATTGGATGTGTAAAAATGAATACATCAAGAATAAATGTCTCTCATTGAAAGAAAATTTGAACGAATTTGGTGTAGAATTAAATTAATCGAATTATTTTTTTTGACTGAAATCTCCATGTTCACATCGTTGGGTACTATCCTTGGGTATGGTTTCCTTATCCCAAGGTATTCCATTCTTATACCTGGGTATGGTTTCCTCATCCCGAGATATTCCATTCTTATCCATGGAGATGACATACTTATCCATGGGTATGCCATCTCAAGGTATGATAGTCTCATCAACAGACCTCAACCACAGCGGTTTCTCATATACGCAGTCGATCCACCGTCCTCGCACCGTTGATCCACTGATCCACCGTCCTCGCACCGTTGATCCACTGCTCTCAACCACAGCTGTTTTCTCAAACGCAGTCGATCCACCGTCCTCGATTCACTGCCTCGATCGATCGTATGTCCTCGAAAGTCAGTTTGGTTCATACATGTGCTGTAACATTGGTCAACTCCTTGTCGCGATTCACCAGGTTATTAGATCATACAGGTGATCAGAACCAACGAGCTTTTTGGAATCAATACATTGTTCAACAAGTAGCTGAGGATAGGAGGCAAATCGCTACCACCACAACACTATCGGCTTAGACAGGCTATCAGAGAAAAGCTTAATTCTGCAGCACATGGTTTCACGGACTCCAGGTTGCGACATACGCAACGTACAACAGCACTTGGGTTGGAGGATCAGCTGGAGCAAGTCGAAATTTATCACTGGTCTCCTTGTCTGGCACCACCGCAATATATCTGGCACCGTCCGGAAACATCTTCGCATACTTGTCAAGTGCCACTGAGTCAATTTTATGATTGTCGAACTTCGTTATTTGGATCAAGCCAACCACGTTATGTTCCCCACCCATGTTCAGCTTGGCAACACTGTCGATAGTCTCCAAACAACGTGTGCAGGGATACCAGTAGTCGACATCCGCAAGTTGCTGCATGATTGCTTCGCATTCCGCTGCATCAGTGCCTTCATAGAGATACGCGTTGGCTTCGAATTCCAACGCAGTATATGTATGCTGGTTCTTTTTTCTTCGGTCGTACGTCCTCACCTGCAACTCGACCTTCCGTCCGTCTCTTGCCATCGCATGCACGTAATTCTCGAATGCAATTCCCATCAACCCATCGTCGCCAAGCATGCGACCTTTTGACCACAACTCCTCATAGTAGGATGGCGCTACGATTTTGCCAAGTTGCCTCAACGCATACTCGGAGGTGATCACACAAAACCACGACCTCGTCATCGTATACTTCGCCGAGCTGCTTTGGTTCTTAGGATCCTGCTCACTCGCTCGAACTGACGTCATATGTAAGCGATCAATTTGTTTCTCCGAGCCAAGAGCATACTGGGTATTCAAAAGTTCGGCCACTTGCGCATCAACCAGACCAATAGCCTGGTCAATTGAATCTATGACAACGCTCTTCTCCGACAAGAAGTCGCGCAAGTTGCCACCCGAGTAGTAGTACCTGTCCTTGATATTGTGTTCCGTCCATTGAAAATGCGCCCCAACAGATTTCAAATCCACCTTGGACCAAAAGGGCACTAGACAACGCCTCAGTACAGGACCGTCGTCGTTCTTCATTGGATACTGGACAGACGTTGCAAGCAATCGGAACGACGCCAGCGTTGCAAAGTTTTCGGCAATGTCCTTGTGCATGAGACCGTCCAGACACAATTCAAAATCTTGACCACGCAGTTCATCAAGATCACTCAAGCTCGCCTTGTTACTTCGCCAATATTGCTTGTTCTTTCCATCCAGATACAGCAAGGAGAATCCTTCCTTTTTCAGCTTCCGAAACAAGACGACGCGTTTCTGTCGAAGCAAAGCCATGTAGAACGCAAACAACACGACCATCGTGCTCTTCCCAACACCAGGTGTCCCCACAAACACAGTGCTGAGCTTCTTTTCCATATGGTCGTTGAATATCTTGATGATGTCCTGCGTTTCCTTCCGAACATAGAACCACGCGGGAAAATCCGGCTCGACGTGGCGAATGTCGAGTGCGATGCCACCAATTTGCCACCTGCCGATATCCAAGGTGGCTGCAATTGAAACCATCCTCTCGACCTCGATGACAGTCAATGATCTGGCCTTCTTGCGCGCACGTTCCTCATCCCATTGCTCCTGATCAACTTCTGGAACCACCACCAGCACGTGAATTTCGCCTTCGTTTGGCTCAAATCTCTCTCCAAAGTTCGTCGGGTTCTTGATCCACAACAACGGATTCATGTGCCTGAAGCCTTTCGGATGTCCATGTTCGTCAAGCGTCACAGCTTCCGCGCCATCTCTATTCAACCACGTGTTGTCGCCCTTCCTGGCGAGGAACAGCTGCAGTTCCCGTGCATCACACGTGATTGTCTTCTCATTCTTCGCCTTGATAGCGTCCTTCAAGTGGTCCACAGACTTACTCGCATCGATGTCGATGGAGAACACGTTTTCCTTGACACCGACGAGCGCGCAGAACAGCGTCACCATTCTTCCAATTGCTTCTGTGAGTGAGGGACCTTGTCTCTATCCATATTTCAGCCAATCAAATGGTGCAACTCAACGTTGGGTTTTGACATCACCGTGATTGAGCATCTGCAGATACAAAATATACTTATTTATATAGACACAAAAATCATGGATATTACATATCTATCCGATACCGATGATACTGGTTATGTTGAAGATGCCGGATAATTTCAGTCACCTTTATTATTACGCATAAGCCGTTTTCCTTTAACCATGTACTGCGCTTCCGCCAGCTTCTGAGTATCAAGTTCTGCTTTCTTTGGATGTCTGAAAACATCACTTGTGTTCCACTATATGACGATCTTAATTGGTGTGACACAAAGGAGCCTGTCAAAAGTCAGTGTAACTTACCAAATATTGCAGAAGCTAATATAGACCTGTCGATGGACACAAAAATGTGATCGGCTTCGAAAAAAAGGGACAAGTCACATGTCTTAATTGTAGACAGTAATATTTGTAGGAATGACCTCACCTCTGATAAAACACCAAGACGACGACACACAATAAGTATTGACAAATTTTAGGCCTGAAGTGCGTACTTGTCAGAAATTGTGGGAGTCATGTAATAGTTAGTCGCATTTATGCTTCGAGTGAAAAAGTGCCCATACAATGTCTGTTCTGTTTATGTAAATAGCTAATTAAGCTTTATTGTAATAAATTGTATTTGCGGTTTGCATAGTGCCAGACAGTTTAGATAGCATTAAGACAGCGCATTAATAAGCTAAACAGACCTTTTGCGTTATCAACTCATCTAGCATGAGTATACTTGAGGTGAACTCAACCGTGAGATAGAAAGCAACCTGAATTTTAAGCCGTCTAGTGGCACATGCCACGACAGGGTGTATATTGACTGGGAAACGTGCATAATAACCCAAGGCGCGGTCAACTAGTCTATAAAAAACAAGCAACAAGTGCATCTCGGTACCGGCTGGAGTTGTGCATGTACTTCTTTCTTGAAAGGCATTCGTAGTCAAAAGCGGAAATTTGAACTGCTTTTTTCACTTGCTATTACACGTAACTTTGTAGCAGCGACGATAACTTTGTAAGAAGTTAAATTTGCGTTTGCTAAATTTACTACAGACGTTGCGGCTTCACTTTGATGCTATTTTGGTTTAGCGTACATCAATGAAGAAAAAAGATCACAAGATACTCAGGAAACCCAGCGATACCGAATTAACTACTAGCCAGTGCACCCTTGATAAAATTAATTTATTCAGCTATCTACTCCAACACATTCGCTGCAATGAACCGCATTTTTGCAAACCTACACTTTTACGAAAACCTGATGCTACAAGCGCTTAAAGTGAAGCAGCTCTCATTTACAAGAGAAGATCATGTGTCTTCGGTGTTT